>KZ653388.1:7012-21916 GCA_001010745.2 Gerris buenoi
TTTTTTTTTTTTTTTGCTTCCAAGCTTACCGAAGGTAACGGAAACTACGTGATCGTTCTGAATAACGAAAATATTTTTAATTTTTGTTATTTTAATCTTAAATACAAAAAAATGACATTGCGGTTAAGTCTGGAAACAATTCATACCAGTATTCCTACCTAGAATGTTTTTCCGTTTCCGCGTTACACAGGCTTCCGGTTTGTACAAAAGCTTTGAAAATTACAAGAATTTGTGTTCAAATGCTTAATAATTATTTCGATTTCAATGTAATCAATTTTAGAATGTTGTAATCAATTTTTAGAATGTTGTATCAACAACAACTCTCAATGACCTAGACTATAAAGAATCGTTAGAGTCAGAACAGACTTATAGGTCATAAAAGTAATCGCCCAACGTGGGGCTCGAACCCACGACCCTGAGATTAAGAGTCTCATGCTCTACCGACTGAGCTAGCCGGGCTAGATGGAGGCGAGTGCCCTTTGAACCTGAACTTAGGTAACAAAACCTTCAATTGTATTAGGGTAAATGGTTAATGAATATAAATTATACATGATACGTAAAAAAACATTAAAAATAATTTTTAAGGACGCACAATATATGACTGGATTATTTTAATAAAACACCTTTCTTCTTCTAACTAATATACAAAATTACACAATTCTTTAAACTGTTACTCCAATTATAAAAACAGAACAGAGATTATGTTGTGGTTATAACATTGAGTGTAAGGCAACAAGTTTTGACGTATTTTAACTCTCACCGTGTAGACTGCACACCTCGGTGATAGTTGTATGACGTAGACTGACATGATTGTTCTATCGTGGAAGAACTATCACCGTGTAAACGGGCCTTTTTATTTACAGAAGTGTGATTTTGCTTTGTCCCAAAGAAAGATTTGAACATTCTCCAGTTAAGATTATCGATTAATTTGAAAAGAAAATGTCAAACACAATAATATTAGTATGAACATAATTATATTATAACGGAATTATATACCAACGGCATTACAATTTTTTAAGGTAATAGAAATGCAATTTTTGTTTTATCAAAGAATTATACTAGAATAAAATGTATTTCATATATTTATAACTTATAACGCAGTTTGTATTATCTTTTTTTAAAAAAAAACTATAAGTAAATGTGCATGTGTTTCAATTACGAGCTTCTTTATTTTCTCAACACTTCTATTAACTCAATGTTGACTCATAACCAGTCATTGTATAGAACAACCTTTACTTTATGGAATGAATGATAAAGATTAGTACAGCCACGCATGTTCCCAAAGGTCATCATAAAAAGTAAGCGCCCAACGTGGGGCTCGAACCCACGACCCTGAGATTAAGAGTCTCATGCTCTACCGACTGAGCTAGCCGGGCTAGATGCACATCAACTACATATCCTACTTATATAAGAAGGACAATTACAAAACTGGTTATAATAATTATACAAGAAAACCTGTCCAAGCAGACTCGTGGGATTTATTTTCTCTGAAAGAGATGTAATTTTGTTTATCTACTCGCGGCAGCAAAATTAAACATTATTTAACTGTTTTTAGGCTGGAAAGTACTATTTCGCTGATTTGTCATTAAAATATTATAAACAGGCTGGAAAGTAGCTAAAACAGTCAGGAAAATACTTTCTCTGCCTAGGCAGACAAATATTTGTCTGCCTAGGCAGAGAAAGTAACAGTGTTTACCACTGCGTGTCATAACCTCTTATTTTGGCAAGAACAGTTTATACTATTATCTCTATCTTATAACATCATATATTATAGTTTAATATGTAATATTTAATAAATAAACGTTTTAATTATAAAATAATTTGTTTATATTTGTTAATTCTGTTAAATAAGTTCAATGATTAGTAGATCTTTAATTAAAAAATAGCGGAGTCACTGGCCACACTGCAGCGTCATGTAAACATTGAACATCCATATTATTTTTATTATTGAAGTCATTCTAGATTAGACTAGCTACTTTTCTTGATTTATCCTAGTTACGTCTTTTCTTTTAAGCAATAGAAGATATTTTTAATTCTTTTAGTAATTTGTTAGTAAAAATATAAATAAATATATTATATTGCGTGCATTATTCATTCAGAAGTGATGTGTGCTATAAACGTGTGTTTTGTATTTTGTTGTTATAGATTCAGTTTGCTTTTTACTTATTGTTATTATACCCAAGTTTCTTATTTGAACATTCATTTTAGTTAATACATTTATTATCTTTATTAATATGACATAAAGTTATTAGCTATTAACTATGATGTATTAATAAAGATAACATTTTAGCAGTTTCATTTTTCTTTCGCAAGTAGATAAAATATTGTATGCAACAAGGCAGCAAAGGAAACATTTCTGCCTCGTTTAATCATAGCCTGCCTCGACTTCGCCTCGGCAGTCAAATAGGTAAATTACCTGCCTTGGCAGTTAATTATTATAGCCTATCCTCGCCTTCGGCTCGGAGGCTAATCTAATCACTCGTCAGTAAAATTCCATGTTGCTGCCTAGGTACATAAATAACTATTCTACCTCTACCGGCTTGTCTGGGCATTATTCTGACAGCCGAATTGAGTACGACAACCACAAAAAAATAAAATTATGTACAAGACAAAATTGAAAATGATTATTTACTTAATGTTAAAACAAACGGAGGTGATAGTTTTTGAAATTACCAAACAATCTCACTTTCTTTGTAAAACGGAAAAAAACAAAAATTGCGTGAAATTGCTAGTTAAATTAAAACTAAACAGAATCAAAATGGCTCTGATTTATCACTAGACAGATGCTTATCTAAATTAGATAAGAAAGCCTGGTGTTATTACGGTGTTATAGACATAGTGTTATCACTTTCTGATAGAAATGCTACTGCACTCTTCCTCTTTTCCTTCTTACTTACTTATTTCTATTCTCTCACTCATTTCTAGCTGTGCCTTTTCATCCCTTATCTCATCTCCCTTATCACACTCTCGATTTATATTGTATTCCCTGATTTATTTATTTTTTTTTTTTTGCTTCCAAGCTTACCGAAGGTAACGGAAACTACGTGATCGTTCTGAATAACGAAAATATTTTTAATTTTTGTTATTTTAATCTTAAATACAAAAAAATGACATTGCGGTTAAGTCTGGAAACAATTCATACCAGTATTCCTACCTAGAATGTTTTTCCGTTTCCGCGTTACACAGGCTTCCGGTTTGTACAAAAGCTTTGAAAATTACAAGAATTTGTGTTCAAATGCTTAATAATTATTTCGATTTCAATGTAATCAATTTTAGAATGTTGTAATCAATTTTTAGAATGTTGTATCAACAACAACTCTCAATGACCTAGACTATAAAGAATCGTTAGAGTCAGAACAGACTTATAGGTCATAAAAGTAATCGCCCAACGTGGGGCTCGAACCCACGACCCTGAGATTAAGAGTCTCATGCTCTACCGACTGAGCTAGCCGGGCTAGATGGAGGCGAGTGCCCTTTGAACCTGAACTTAGGTAACAAAACCTTCAATTGTATTAGGGTAAATGGTTAATGAATATAAATTATACATGATACGTAAAAAAACATTAAAAATAACTTTTAAGGACGCACAATATATGACTGGATTATTTTAATAAAACACCTTTCTTCTTCTAACTAATATACAAAATTACACAATTCTTTAAACTGTTACTCCAATTATAAAAACAGAACAGAGATTATGTAATATTACTGATTCCAAAGTACAAAGTAAATTGGACTAAACATATTTTAGTCTTATTAGTATTTAGAAGTAAAAACACTAAGGAGTAACGATCTAAAGAAGGATCCAAATTTATATCTTTTTGTAGCACAGCTTTTAAATTAGGTAATTTTAGTACATATTATATTCATCAGTAAAATTCAAATATAAGGAACTAATCTTACTTGTACTTAATTTGTTTAGGTCAAAATTTATTTTTTGTGCTTAATACATACTTTGTGCTTAATACATACTTTGTGCTTAATACATACTTTGTGCTTAATACATACTTTGTGCTTAATACATACTTTGTGCTTAATACTCACAGGTATAAGTATTAAGTATTTATAATATTTATCTACGATTAATAAGAAAAAACATTGTATCTATGTTTAGATGCGTAGAAAGTGATTCTTAACTTACTTGTATTCGTTACGCATGTGTTTCGTAATTACTCTTTTTCCGCCCGAGTGCGGTTAAAAAGAAAGATTCTTTACCTTAACGCACGATTAGCCGAGTTTGATTACATTAAACAAAACTAATTTGCTGATTTTTTAATTAAATTAACTGTTTATATCGAGTTTTTTATTGAAAAAAACAATGATTGATTTATGTCATTATGACGAAAATAAGGAGAACCATACGCCTCCCGAAATAATTAATTCGGCACAAAATACAACTAATGAATTAATTTCACCTTATCAAAAGAGAAATACGAACTTACATACAGGTAAGTTCGTTTATCAAATATTTTTTTCTGTATTCATTATTTAAATCATACAATCGTAGATAAAGTATAATACGCAACTCGTACCTTTCTGCATAAGTGCATAATGTACTATTACAGCTAAGTCTTATAGTAGTATTCTTATACATTAGTAGTAGTATTCTTATACATTATATAATATATTTTAAATATTATAATTAACATAAAATAAATAAATGAAGAAATAATCATACAGTGAGCGAAGACAATGTTGTTGCACTTAATATCTGCACGCGACTATATTATGAACGCTTTCAAATAAAATACACGATTATTTAATCTTGTATCTATATCGAAGAGATTAAAGCTTAAGGTCCCTTGGAGTTCTAACTGAAGCCTTCTTGTTTTAAAACCACAAGAGATTAAGACGAAGCGTTAAGTTATATTGTTAGACTCATAGAGATTATAATTAAGGTCAGCATATTAATAAATAGTACTGATATGTATTTATAAAAATTAATGATAAACATTAAATAGAAAAATGAATTAGCAGTTGTATAGTGATAAAAAATAAATATATAAAAATTATTTTGATGTACAAAATTAAGTGAGGCTAGTGCAGGGGTCTCTGATCTTTTTGTTGGAAAGGCCAGGATACAGGATAGGATGGTCACTAGCGGGCCATATAAAGTACAAGAAACACCCAGCTATCTGACAATGGTAGCGGTAGGCAATATTATACGGATAAGCACTATCCATTCAGCCTAGAAGCTTCAATAAGGCTCATGCTGATCTTGTTTGCTAATTGAAATGGCATTTAATTATGGAGAACTTATGACTTCATTTGTCACTCATGGTTCATTTGTAAACTCTTTTTTTTTGGCACGGGCTGCGGATGAAAACGTTTCAACGGCAGGCCAAATGTGGCCCGCGGGCCGTAATTTGGGCATTAGGCGGCTTTCACACCACACAGGTGCGAGTCCGAGAAAGGCAAGCGCCACCCTAGCATACTTCTGGCCGACACCAAACGACCGATTATACTCCACTCAAACTCACAACAGTGACAGTTAGAGTTAGTTTGCCATACCAACAGTAGCTATTTTATTGCTTCGTAGAGTTATGGTTTAAATCGGTATGACACATGACACGGCGAACGTATTTGGGCTTACAACAAAAATCTTGAGCGAGAGAAATATCTAGAATTCCGTTTTTAGGGTCCGTAGGCGAAAGACAAGGACTCTTATATTTTCGCGCGTGTGTCTGTCTGCCTGTCCGTCCGTCGCATGCTCTCACGGCTACACCTTTCGTCCGATGACTTTGAAAATTGGCATGTATATGTCTTGTACCTACCCACACATGTTAAAAATATAGCGACTTAAAAAAAATATTTTTCAAAAAATTTAGGGTAAAAAAACTTAAGGGTTAAATGTTTTAATTTTTTTTTCGACATCGTGAGGGGTTTCATATTAAAGGGCACGTCGAGCTGATTACAAAAATATATAATTCTTTGGTTATAACTTTGATAGGGCGAGCGTAGGCTCGTTTGAAGTGGGTCTGAAACGTGTCCCCCTCCCCTCTATCTCGCTTATGTGAAGTGCAAAAAATCTGAAATAATACCTGAACATTCTTCGACCAAACGTAAAGATACCGCTTTTTGGAAATTACGAAAAAAATATTATTTTATTTTTTATTGACAAATTACGATTTTTTAAAACTATGGTCTTTTCTATGTTTTTATATGGTTGTTTTTCGGTTCAGTGGCAAAGAAATACTTCATCAGAAGTTTGTTTATATGATTTGAGAATATCAGATCCATAGGATATTTTAAAGTAAGCTTTTTAGCATTTTAAAAAACACCATCAATAGGGTACAACTTAAACAATACAGTGTGGCCTACGGACCCTCGCTGTGTGCTGGCTAGCATACACTTGACCTGTTTATTTTCTAATTGAAATGGCATTTAATTATGGAGAACTTTTAACTTTGCATTGATTGACAGGTTCATTTGTAAACTCTTTTTTTTGGCACGGGCTGTGGATGAAAGCGTCTCAACAGTGGGCCAAATATGGCCCGCGGGCCGTAATTTGGGCATTAGGCAGCCTGGGCAGGGGCATTAGGCGGCTTTCACACCACAGGTGCGAGTCCGAGAAAGGCGAGCGCGACCCTAGCATACTTCTGGCCGAGACCGACAACAAACGGCCGATTATACTCCACCCCTCAAACTCACAATAGTGACCGTTAGTTTGTCATACCAACAGTAGCTATTTTATTGCCTCGAAAAGTTATGGTTTAAATCGGTATGACACGGCGAACGTATTTGGGCTTACGACATAAATCTTGAGCGAGAGAAATATCGAGAATTCCGTTTTCTATATTATTATAAGGAAGAACGCTTTAAGAGATACTTTCGGATCAGAAGGACACTTTTAACGATAGAATAAAGGCTATAAGTGCAATTATAGCAAACTCCAATTCCGATCATCCCAGAAAGAAAGACTTGCTTTGTGTAAAAAGATATTGTTTTTAGTATTGGTCATATTCACTGTTTCATATTGTTTCTTTAATGTGCAGTAGACATAGGACGTATCGAAATTCTTCAGAAAAAAAGAAGTCAAGTAAAAAAGAATTCTATTCAGAATTCTTATTTTTACTTGAAATTTTAAACCAAACTTCTATAATTTAATCGCGGTAAAATACATCATAAAAAGCAACAGACTATCAGAATTAGAGTAAAGTATTTTGCATTAATGGAATATACAACAAGGAATAAATTCTGTTACGCAGCACTGTTTGGATTGATTGCAGGCCGCCGAAAACACGTTTCAAACATAAAGAAGTTTAATTCAACTCGCCCCGCTCGCTCGGCGTTCAGTGTGAATAGCTAATGCTGTTTTATGTGTTTGTTTCTAAAGCGTAATGGGACACGCACAGTGTGAAAGCCAGCTTATTTTAAAACTAGGAAATACATATAAATAATTAGACATGTCTATAAAAATGATAAAAAAATAAAATCACTTTAGAAAAATCATGACGGAAATATATATTTTTCCTCTTTTCCTAAGAGCTAGGGTACTGCCCCATAGGTATGGGCGCCCATGCTTGTATAGTTTCAACATAAACAACAGTAGTTCAGTAGTCAGGAGTTTCACAGACTCCTGAATATTTGACATTGTCCTCGTAGCAGCTGGGTTAATATTAAAGACCTCAAACTCAAAGTAGTGGGGGTAATGGTCTTACCTTGAAATATTGTATCATCAGTCAATAACTATAAATATGAGTTATTAATGAAATTTAAAGGCACGATAACTTGAAATTTCAACAAAGGCACCGAAAGCACGAGTTACGTCACTAACTGTAAAACTTAGATGTAATATGATTCCCACGAACTGAAAGTTTGAATATCAATTTAAATTTGTATTCATTTTATGTTCATTTTGCAAGTCAACATTTCGAAAAATAGTTTATTTGTTTGAAAATATCGGTCTAATCTTTATAAATTATAATAATTAATATAAAAATTCCATTTTTGAAAACTGGTCTTATGTACAATTTTTTTCCCCTGTTTTCTTCACCTTAGTTGTTTCTATGTGTAAAATTTGAGGAAGATTGAATGACGAAAAGTGGTTCAAAATTGGGGTAATAGGTGTGCGATGAAACTTAAAAAGCAAAGAAATATGACGCCATTTTGTTTTTTTATTATTATTATTTTGGTTTCTGCATTCTTCACCTTAGTTGTTTCTATGTGCAAAATTTGGGGAAGATTGAATGACGGGAAGTGGTTCAAAATTGGGGTAATAGGTGTGCGATGAAACTTAAAAAGCAAAGAAATATGACGCCATTTTGTTTTTTTATTATTATTATTTTGGTTTCTGCATTCTTCACCTTAGTTATTTCTATGTGCAAAATTTGCAGAAGATTGAATGACGGGAAGTAGTTTAAAATTAGGGGTAAAGGAAACCTGCGATGAAACTTACAAAGCAAAGTAATATAAGACCACTAAAAGGGGCTATTTTATGGCAACACTGCGTAAGCTGATATCAAACTTAAAAACTAAACATAGAATAATCGCAAACGACTTTATACAACACTGACGGAAGTACAAAGTAAAATATTCAGACTAAATGATTAAATTGCATATATGTTACTTTTATTTAATTTCTTCGCCTAATCATTCCTTAACCAACACTCCTTATATAGAATCGAACTAAAAATAAAAATGTAATCAGCTGATCTTTTCATAAAGATAAAAACTATGCTTATCACTTATCAGTAAAAATATAGTAAACACGATAATCGGTTACTTGCTCGAATCGACCGACCTAACACGTAACTTGCATGGCTTTGTGAACAATAACAGACGATCTAATTGGTGTTACGTTATCTATTTATTTAAACGCAAATAATAGTATACAAATGGTTAGCTTACACTGATTAATATTCGCTAATAGCTTACGTTAATTACTAGACCCTTTGGTTAATTGTTAATTCCTTAGCTTACATTGATTGCCTTATGCTGATTATTATCATTATCTTAGCTTAAGCTGATTAATATAGCTAAGTAAACCGTAATCTTACTTTGATAACTACTTTGATTATATTACACAAATACTCCTTTGGTATCGGATAGCTACTATTCCCATAGCATACACATTAATTTCTATATAATGATTGCTATAATAATACCCTCATGACGCTAGTAAATATTACCTTAGCTTACATTAATATCAACTTTTTAAGGTTTCGTTGGTAAAACAAAAAAAAAGAAACCCTTATAGTTTCATTCCAGTGTCTGCCTGTCTGTCTGTCACTCTGTATGGTCCCAATAACTTTTGAATCAAAAGAGAAAAAAACATGACACTCAGCAGCATTAAAGATCGTTTTTACGGGCACACAGGAAAAATATAGTAAACTCAAAATTATCAGCTGTTCAAATTCAAAATAGTGGATAATTCGTGCCAAACAAAAAAAAAAAAAAATGTATTTCTAAAATTTTGATTGGGGGTATCAAATGATAGGTATTGAAGAGTAGACCCAACAAAAACACTAGTGTAAAAAAATTTGCCAAGTCTCGCGTAAAAAGTAGTGAGATTATAGGTTAAGCCAAGTCTCCCACTGTCCGAGTAAGTTCTACTAGGTCTAATTTATTCAGTGCAAGAACATGATGTTTGTCTGTTCCTCTCTCTATTCTCTTTCCCAAATCACTCTACACGTTTAAATGTAAATACCTTTTCTGACTTGGCAAATTCACATTACAAACTTAATTCAAATAATAAATATTATTTTTTTCATTTGAGCGTCGCAGCACAAGGATACGAGTTTGTATTCAACACTGCATTTAATTTTAGCATTTGCCAAGTCAGAAAAGGTATTTAAATTTAAACGAGTAGAGTGATTTGGGAAAGAGATTAGAGAGAGGAACAGACAAACATCATGTACTTGCACTGGATAAATTAGACCTAGTGGAACTTACTCGGACAGTGGGAGACTTGGCTAAACCTATGATTTCACTACTTTTTACGCGAGACTTGGCTTATTTTTTTACACTAGTGTTTTTTTGGGATTTCACTTCTTTTTGTAAGTAATTTTTTATGGCCCCAAACAATTTTTCGTTTCCTATCTTTGTTCTTGTTTGAATGTTCTTAGGTCTTTTTTCTTTCTTTGTTCTTGTATTCTTTCGTATTACTTCTTCGATCTGGAGTAAATATATTTGCACTTCAAGATAACAGTTGATCAATTCTGTCAAATCAAACAAAAAAAATTTTCTCAAAATCACTTTTCAATTTTAAAATTCTCCACTAGGTAGCTCTAGTGGCGCTGTTTACAATTTTTAATTTTTTTTTACAATATTTTGAATACGCGGTTTTTCTATTAGCCTTTACGGAACAAAGAACCAGATTTTTTAATTTTTCCTTTATTTGTACAATAAACTCTACCTATATACAAAATTTCAAGTTTCTAGGACTGTTAGAAGTGCCTTAGAATTATGATTGATGAGTGACTGAGTAAGTGAGTGAATGAGTGACGAAATAACAAAACTAGGCTCATATATCTTATGCACTACTATGGGTAGAGGTGTGAAATTTTTATTTCTGGTTCAGTTTGTCATGGTCATGAACTTTAAATTAAAATTAATTTGATATATCTAAGTATCTTTAATGGGACAATATAGGGGGGTCCAAATTGCCGTGAGTTGGTTCCGGTAATGGATGGTACGGCTGTGCTCGACTTGGCGGGGGCAATGCCGTGCCCCCAGATTACAAAAATATACAACACTTGTGGATAGTG
Organism: Gerris buenoi; assembly: GCA_001010745.2. NCBI lineage: Eukaryota > Metazoa > Arthropoda > Insecta > Hemiptera > Gerridae > Gerris > Gerris buenoi. The sequence continues at coordinate 17,722 of KZ653388.1, forward strand.
TTTAATATTTTCCATTCCATTTTGTCAAAAAAACATAAACATTCCGCAATTCAATTTTGTCATAAATTATAAAGCATTAACATTTTCCCCCCCCCCCCCCACATATTCTAACTAATTTCATGTTTAGAATACCAACAAAACCATTTTTAAGTGAGACTTAAGCTCAACCATTTTTATTCAAGAATAACGTTATCCGTTTTCAAGCTGATATCAATTCAAGCTGATGTCAATTCATTAGCTCTCTCTTATCTAAGTTACGCTTAGTAAGTTGTTCGCTGACTGCGACGCTGACTTGAATGACTCAGTACACATTTGATTACCTATAAGGTACTTAAAACCTTTAATTTATTTTCCTTCCAAGCAATGATCGTTCTTAACTATATTTAGTTAAAAAAGGATCGAAGTATAGTCTGATATTTACTCTAAACTAATTACAGTTAATACGTAAATTATTGAAGATTAATTTCATTTTTAAAAATACATGCAACGAAATAAAAAGTAAAGACTACTGGAAAAATGATCCTTTGAGTTAGTAAACTAAGGCCGTATGTGATAGGATCCTCAAGGGACAAATATACGAAGGTTACTCTTCGAAGGGTTATCTCCTAGTATAACTTATTACCAATATCTGGTTGAAACCAGTTTATAACCTCTCGAGTCCTCATTGGATTATGAACATTACCCTTCACTGCAACCACTCGGGAATAAAACTTTTAAACCATCTCAAGCAAAATCCAATCTAATTTCAACAATATAATAGTGCCAATAAGAATACTTTAACTGAACTTAGAGATATCAACTGCTTTAAAAACTACGATGAAAAGTGATAATAGACCAAGAAATAGCGTGCTAAAAAAAGTGACTGACTATTATCAAGCTAGAATTTTGTGTATATATAAGTAAATCATTTAGCTCATTTTAAGAATAATATGTGGTTGGCTAAGTTTGACTGCAGGATATAGTTTGGCAATACACATTTGAACAAAAAAAGTAACCAATGGAGAGCAACCCCCAGAGATGTCACGCCTCATAATAATGTTAAGCAATGTGATTTTCATGATCCTGAGTAGGAACTTAGTAGATAAAAAATCAAGTTGATGATAGTTTTTCACTTAAATAAGTTAGTTTGTCAAATATTACTCCAAATCAAAGTGGACACATATTAAATGGCAAACTATCATCAGCTTGATATTCGGTCTACTAACTAATTTCTCTACTCTGGATCATGAAAATCACATTGTCCACCATAATTGGCAGGATATGGCCGCTCTCCGCCGGTTTAATTATTTCAAATGCCTATTGCCAATGTCCCGCAGACGAACTTAACCGACCACATTCTCTTAAAAGTTTCTTAAAAGCTATTCTATTGCTTGATATGAGTATTTGAGCCTGAATAAACTACATAAATTAAAAAATATTTATAAATTATTATTACAATAACGTAATCACTTGCTTATTCGGTTTATCGTCATTTAGTCCGAATCTATTTGTTAGAGGTCAATTATGCTAACAATTTAATTTGAATTTAAAACAAGAATTAACAAAACATAGTTCTAGCTCTAGTAAAACAGAAAATAAACCGAAGAATTTAGGGCATCCAATCCTAAACAAATTGACCCCCCCCCTTCCTTATTACCCCCTCCCAGTTCGAATAGTCTTAGTACAGGACCTTTTTGTCAAGTGCCTAAAACATCAAACATACTCTTATAGAAGACCGCATCGCCACATCGTATTAACTACAAGTCCACTCTATGGTAATCCCTTCCTTATCCTCAGCATCCTTTCTGAAAAAAACCTGAGCGATGTCCACGGGCACGAACTGGACAACTTTTCTAACCATAAGGAAGGGTCAAAAAAGGGTCCACTAATCCCTATGAGCACGAACTGGACAACTTTCAACACCAGGTAGAGAGTGGCATGCGATAGCGTGTAAAGCCCTATTTATATGTTGATAGTTGACGCGTTAGTTGACGTTAAATGTTTTTATTGTCTATTTTTTTGGCCCTCTTACTCTTACTATGCCTATATTTTGTCAAAATGCAGGCCTCCATGGGCTGTTGTGCCACGGAGTTAGTTTTTTTAGGATTAAAAATATAAAACTTTTGTATTTTCAGTTATAACAAAATCGGAGTAACAGTCGTTTCAGTGATAAAACCGTAGACAGTTTCGCTGGCTATATTTTTTACTATCGAGTCATAAGAAAAGTGCGATAGCTGTGCAATAGTTATAAAATGCGAAAGTTGTCCAGTTCGTGCTCGTCCCAAAGGGGCTGCTTCTAAAAAGTTGTCGAATTCGAGCTCGAGGATTAACCAGAGCAGGTAAAAGTTGTCGAATTCGAGCTCGAGGATTAACCAGAGCAGGTAAAAGTTGTCGAATTCGAGCTCGAGGATTAACCAGAGCAGGTAAAAGTTGTCGAATTCGAGCTCGAGGATTAACCAGAGCAGGTAAAAGTTGTCGAATTCGAGCTCGAGGATTAACCAGAGCAGGTAAAAGTTGTCGAATTCGAGCTCGAGGATTAACCAGAGCAGGTAAAAGTTGTCGAATTCGAGCTCGAGGATTAACCAGAGCAGGTAAAAGTTGTCGAATTCGAGCTCGAGGATTAACCAGAGCAGGTAAAAGTTGTCGAATTCGAGCTCGAGGATTAACCAGAGCAGGTAAAAGTTGTCGAATTCGAGCTCGAGGATTAACCAGAGCAGGTAAAAGTTGTCGAATTCGAGCTCGAGGATTAACCAGAGCAGGTAAAAGTTGTCGAATTCGAGCTCGAGGATTAACCAGAGCAGGTAAAAGTTGTCGAATTCGAGCTCGAGGATTAACCAGAGCAGGTAAAAGTTGTCGAATTCGAGCTCGAGGATTAACCAGAGCAGGTAAAAGTTGTCGAATTCGAGCTCGAGGATTAACCAGAGCAGGTAAAAGTTGTCGAATTCGAGCTCGAGGATTAACCAGAGCAGGTAAAAGTTGTCGAATTCGAGCTCGAGGATTAACCAGAGCAGGTAAAAGTTGTCGAATTCGAGCTCGAGGATTAACCAGAGCAGGTAAAAGTTGTCGAATTCGAGCTCGAGGATTAACCAGAGCAGGTAAAAGTTGTCGAATTCGAGCTCGAGGATTAACCAGAGCAGGTAAAAGTTGTCCAATTCGTGCCCGCCCTGTCCACGTCTACACAAATCTAAACTATCTCCCCCTAATTTATCTATTTCTTCATCTTAATTAATTGTAACTCTCTTCCTATTTTTTTCTCTCTCCTCCTAATTCACACCATCTTACACCTACACCTACTCCTAAACATCAGCCCAGCTTCAATCCTATCCTCTTATTAAATCATTAAAGTACTTCCCCTGCTTCGTCACACATAATCCTTATCCTTAATCTTTAAGTAGTATCCCAAATAAGAGCTTGAACTAAGTGAATTCTAAGTCATTATTGGTGACATCAACGATTTTTTGTGTAATATATAATAACATCTTCTATTCTATTGTTTAACTATTCTAACAATTAAATTCATAAACTTAAAATAGTACATTACGCGTCAAGTGCGGAAAGTAGTATTTTGCATGCGAGTGTGGAGTTTGCACCCGAGCGACAACGAGGGTAGTACAACCACATGAGCAATGCAAAATACCGTTTTCGCACGAGTTGCCTACCATACTTTATCTACGATTGTTAGATTTAAATAATAATTACAGAAGAAAAAAAATCCTGTATGTATGTTCGTATTTCTCTTTCGATAAAGACTTCCTTAATTGATTAGTTGTATTTTGTGCCGAATTAATTATTCCGGGAGGTGTATTATTCTCCTCATATTCCTCATAATCAATCATTGGTTTTCACTATAAACTCGATATAAACAGTTACTTTTATTAAACAAACAGCAAATTTGTTTTGTTAAATGTAAACAAACTCGCTAAGCCTCGGTGAAGAATTTTTCAATATCTTACTCGCTCAAATCAACTTATTTTTTAAACTCCTTTAGATGCTTAGAAAAAGCAAGACACGAAATAGTTATTTACGCAACAAGGGAGAGAAGTATGTTTTCCGGCTCGAGGTTAAGTTTTCTCCCGAGGCTTGCCGAGGGAGATAACTGTAGTATTAGCTCTCGAGGCTTGCCGAGAGAGATAATCCCGAGAGTAGGAATACTTCGATCCATGTTCCGTATTAAATTTTATCTACGATTAGTGCACCATGGGTAATAGCTATTAAG
>KZ653389.1:22053-37406 GCA_001010745.2 Gerris buenoi
GAATGATGTATAATATAGTCCTGATTCTATTCCTAGAAGACCTTGGAAATTAAACTATTTAGGCATTTTATTTCATTGCTAGGCCTACATGATAATAGGAAACATAACCACTAATACCTAGCATGAGCCCCACGCGGAGCGCAGGGTGAAGGCTAGTAAATAGTAAAGTTTCAAGAAATGTTTTACTGTCCTTTTCTCTGCAGCTGTTTTAGAAGGACTGCTGTAGGTCCCATAATAATAATATATTTTACTCAGTCCTACATTTTCACTTTATTTTCTACCGCAATTTATTTTCTTCGTATTTCGATTTCTATTACTATATAGTTATCGACATGTTTATTTATCAAACAGAGCTTCTTATTATTTAATTTTTCTTTTTCTTTATCGTTCTCAAAAAGGATTGAGTTAAATCACATAATTATTATAAAAGATAATTCCTTTTTTTATTCTTATTATTATTATTATTTTTTTTTAAATCTTTCCCTGCTATTTTACTATTTAACAATTATAGAAACGATTTTTAATTATAATTTTTACATTAACTAACGAAAATTAAAAGAATAGAGTTTTCTAATTATAAGATCTTTTTTTATAATTATTTATCAATGATAGAGACGAAGAATAACTATGATTTATAATGAGTACACTCTAACTAAATATATAATGAGTAAATAAATAATAGCAATGGGTAATTTTTAGGAAGTATAATTAACATTTCACTAGTAATAATTATAGATATCCAATTGACCTTTAACATATACAATAGAAATAATTCGAGGTTTTGAATATTATTTTATCCAATTTTTATGTGTTTTTGGTAGTATTCATACTACGGAACGTTTATATTTAAATCAAATTATAATTACTATTTACAAAGGGAGAAAGACAGAGAAAAATAGACTTCAGCGCCGGGACTCGAACCACGGACCTCCCCCTCATTTTCAGTGTGCGGGAGCTCTAACCAATTAAGCTACACTGAAGAATAATTTTCTCTGTCTTTCTTCCTTTCTAAATAGTAATTATAATTTGATTATTATTTTATTTGTTTCACTACCTCCACCCGCGAATAAGTTAGGTACGCTTTAATAACTTAGGCTGTGAGTGCATACCTGGTTTTTGTGCAACCTCAGAAATTTAGGTTTTGCTTTCGAGCTTACTCAAGGTAACGGAAGCTATGTGATCGTTCTGAAGATCGAAAATATTTGATGTCTCCGATTTCAAAAATTCCGAGACAGAAATCCGTTTCAGACATCAGGGAACATTTTTGGTTCCATCTTTATCTGTCTGTATGTCTGTCGCTCAATTTATACGAACTGACATATTTAAGAAACTCTTACAATTTGTTTATCCTAAAAACTACTCGTCCGATTTTAATGAAATTGGTAAATGGTAGCTTCCGAGCTTACCGAAGGTAACAGATGCATTGTGTTCACATTCGACAAATTTTTATGTCTCGATTTTAAAAATTCCAAGACGGAAATCCGTTTTAGACATCAGGGTTCTTCATCGAATTTCATCAAAATCACCGATTTTGATGAAATTTGGTGGACATGTTCATTTTACCAATGCCCAGGACGAGTTCGTTGGACAACGTTATCCGTCCAAAAGTTCACGCGTAACGCTCACGTATACGTGAACTTCAAATTTAAAATGGAAATTTAGGAAAACAAAATCAAACTTCATCTATTTAATGAGACAAACATTTTTTTCAATTAAAATTTTTAGATAAAACCAACAGCGACACCGCTATGAAGTGATAAAAATCGCTAAAACTGTTAATAGTTTTTAGACAGTCAAAAATATAACAATAAAGTAATATCACAATAAAGTACATAATATAAAAATAATGTTAATATAACAATAAAGTACATAATAGGATGCGAGTAAGCTATGTGCCACACTAATTGACAGTCTATTTTTTTTTTCACTAGAATTACTAATTTATCATCATTATATACCTGACATTGCTCTCTGAAACATCGTCTTGAGAATTCAAGTTCATTTAAACCCTTAAATCTATCGAGTCGTGTTAAACCCGCATCGCATTAACATATTACTTGTTTAGTATTCGACTGATTTGCATATCCTGTATTAATTTGCATGATTGGTGCTTGTCTGTCCGGAATTTTAATAGGTTCAGCGACTGCCCGATAGAAAAATAAACTCTGTTCCCATGGTCGTGATGCCTCGCCACTGATACCGCCGTGAAACATCAATTATATGAAATGTCCGTCGAATAATATTTCATATTTTAATAATACCTAATGTATAAACGTGGAAAGAAATCATTCAAATTCAATTTTTGCGGTCGGAATATCATGTTTATATTATACTAGCAGCTAGAAAAACATGTTACGGTCGAAGGTCAGTGACCATCAACAGCAACGACTACGAACCGAGAAAATACTAAACCAAGACTTGTAACTTGAAAATACTAAACCAAGACTTGTAACTTGAAAATACTAAACCAAGACTTGTAACTTGAAAATACTAAACCAAGACTTGTAACTTGAAAATACTAAACCAAGACTTGTAACTTGAAAATACTAAACCAAGACTTGTAACTTGAAAATACTAAACCAAGACTTGTAACTTGAAAATACTAAACCAAGACTTGTAACTTGAAAATACTAAACCAAGACTTGTAACTTGAAAATACTAAACCAAGACTTGTAACTTGAAAATACTAAACCAAGACTTGTAACTTGAAAATACTAAACCAAGACTTGTAACTTGAAAATACTAAACCAAGACTTGTAACTTGAAAATACTAAACCAAGACTTGTAACTTGAAAATACTAAACCAAGACTTGTAACTTGAAAATACTAAACCAAGACTTGTAACTTGAAAATACTAAACCAAGACTTGTAACTTGAAAATACTAAACCAAGACTTGTAACTTGAAAATACTAAACCAAGACTTGTAACTTGAAAATACTAAACCAAGACTTGTAACTTGAAAATACTAAACCAAGACTTGTAACTTGAAAATACTAAACCAAGACTTGTAACTTGAAAATACTAAACCAAGACTTGTAACTTGAAAATACTAAACCAAGACTTGTAACTTGAAAATACTAAACCAAGACTTGTAACTTGAAAATACTAAACCAAGACTTGTAACTTGAAAATACTAAACCAAGACTTGTAACTTGAAAATACTAAACCAAGACTTGTAACTTGAAAATACTAAACCAAGACTTGTAACTTGAAAATACTAAACCAAGACTTGTAACTTGAAAATACTAAACCAAGACTTGTAACTTGAAAATACTAAACCAAGACTTGTAACTTGAAAATACTAAACCAAGACTTGTAACTTGAAAATACTAAACCAAGACTTGTAACTTGAAAATACTAAACCAAGACTTGTAACTTGAAAATACTAAACCAAGACTTGTAACTTGAAAATACTAAACCAAGACTTGTAACTTGAAAATACTAAACCAAGACTTGTAACTTGAAAATACTAAACCAAGACTTGTAACTTGAAAATACTAAACCAAGACTTGTAACTTGAAAATACTAAACCAAGACTTGTAACTTGAAAATACTAAACCAAGACTTGTAACTTGAAAATACTAAACCAAGACTTGTAACTTGAAAATACTAAACCAAGACTTGTAACTTGAAAATACTAAACCAAGACTTGTAACTTGAAAATACTAAACCAAGACTTGTAACTTGAAAATACTAAACCAAGACTTGTAACTTGAAAATACTAAACCAAGACTTGTAACTTGAAAATACTAAACCAAGACTTGTAACTTGAAAATACTAAACCAAGACTTGTAACTTGAAAATACTAAACCAAGACTTGTAACTTGAAAATACTAAACCAAGACTTGTAACTTGAAAATACTAAACCAAGACTTGTAACTTGAAAATACTAAACCAAGACTTGTAACTTGAAAATACTAAACCAAGACTTGTAACTTGAAAATACTAAACCAAGACTTGTAACTTGAAAATACTAAACCAAGACTTGTAACTTGAAAATACTAAACCAAGACTTGTAACTTGAAAATACTAAACCAAGACTTGTAACTTGAAAATACTAAACCAAGACTTGTAACTTGAAAATACTAAACCAAGACTTGTAACTTGAAAATACTAAACCAAGACTTGTAACTTGAAAATACTAAACCAAGACTTGTAACTTGAAAATACTAAACCAAGACTTGTAACTTGAAAATACTAAACCAAGACTTGTAACTTGAAAATACTAAACCAAGACTTGTAACTTGAAAATACTAAACCAAGACTTGTAACTTGAAAATACTAAACCAAGACTTGTAACTTGAAAATACTAAACCAAGACTTGTAACTTGAAAATACTAAACCAAGACTTGTAACTTGAAAATACTAAACCAAGACTTGTAACTTGAAAATACTAAACCAAGACTTGTAACTTGAAAATACTAAACCAAGACTTGTAACTTGAAAATACTAAACCAAGACTTGTAACTTGAAAATACTAAACCAAGACTTGTAACTTGAAAATACTAAACCAAGACTTGTAACTTGAAAATACTAAACCAAGACTTGTAACTTGAAAATACTAAACCAAGACTTGTAACTTGAAAATACTAAACCAAGACTTGTAACTTGAAAATACTAAACCAAGACTTGTAACTTGAAAATACTAAACCAAGACTTGTAACTTGAAAATACTAAACCAAGACTTGTAACTTGAAAATACTAAACCAAGACTTGTAACTTGAAAATACTAAACCAAGACTTGTAACTTGAAAATACTAAACCAAGACTTGTAACTTGAAAATACTAAACCAAGACTTGTAACTTGAAAATACTAAACCAAGACTTGTAACTTGAAAATACTAAACCAAGACTTGTAACTTGAAAATACTAAACCAAGACTTGTAACTTGAAAATACTAAACCAAGACTTGTAACTTGAAAATACTAAACCAAGACTTGTAACTTGAAAATACTAAACCAAGACTTGTAACTTGAAAATACTAAACCAAGACTTGTAACTTGAAAATACTAAACCAAGACTTGTAACTTGAAAATACTAAACCAAGACTTGTAACTTGAAAATACTAAACCAAGACTTGTAACTTGAAAATACTAAACCAAGACTTGTAACTTGAAAATACTAAACCAAGACTTGTAACTTGAAAATACTAAACCAAGACTTGTAACTTGAAAATACTAAACCAAGACTTGTAACTTGAAAATACTAAACCAAGACTTGTAACTTGAAAATACTAAACCAAGACTTGTAACTTGAAAATACTAAACCAAGACTTGTAACTTGAAAATACTAAACCAAGACTTGTAACTTGAAAATACTAAACCAAGACTTGTAACTTGAAAATACTAAACCAAGACTTGTAACTTGAAAATACTAAACCAAGACTTGTAACTTGAAAATACTAAACCAAGACTTGTAACTTGAAAATACTAAACCAAGACTTGTAACTTGAAAATACTAAACCAAGACTTGTAACTTGAAAATACTAAACCAAGACTTGTAACTTGAAAATACTAAACCAAGACTTGTAACTTGAAAATACTAAACCAAGACTTGTAACTTGAAAATACTAAACCAAGACTTGTAACTTGAAAATACTAAACCAAGACTTGTAACTTGAAAATACTAAACCAAGACTTGTAACTTGAAAATACTAAACCAAGACTTGTAACTTGAAAATACTAAACCAAGACTTGTAACTTGAAAATACTAAACCAAGACTTGTAACTTGAAAATACTAAACCAAGACTTGTAACTTGAAAATACTAAACCAAGACTTGTAACTTGAAAATACTAAACCAAGACTTGTAACTTGAAAATACTAAACCAAGACTTGTAACTTGAAAATACTAAACCAAGACTTGTAACTTGAAAATACTAAACCAAGACTTGTAACTTGAAAATACTAAACCAAGACTTGTAACTTGAAAATACTAAACCAAGACTTGTAACTTGAAAATACTAAACCAAGACTTGTAACTTGAAAATACTAAACCAAGACTTGTAACTTGAAAATACTAAACCAAGACTTGTAACTTGAAAATACTAAACCAAGACTTGTAACTTGAAAATACTAAACCAAGACTTGTAACTTGAAAATACTAAACCAAGACTTGTAACTTGAAAATACTAAACCAAGACTTGTAACTTGAAAATACTAAACCAAGACTTGTAACTTGAAAATACTAAACCAAGACTTGTAACTTGAAAATACTAAACCAAGACTTGTAACTTGAAAATACTAAACCAAGACTTGTAACTTGAAAATACTAAACCAAGACTTGTAACTTGAAAATACTAAACCAAGACTTGTAACTTGAAAATACTAAACCAAGACTTGTAACTTGAAAATACTAAACCAAGACTTGTAACTTGAAAATACTAAACCAAGACTTGTAACTTGAAAATACTAAACCAAGACTTGTAACTTGAAAATACTAAACCAAGACTTGTAACTTGAAAATACTAAACCAAGACTTGTAACTTGAAAATACTAAACCAAGACTTGTAACTTGAAAATACTAAACCAAGACTTGTAACTTGAAAATACTAAACCAAGACTTGTAACTTGAAAATACTAAACCAAGACTTGTAACTTGAAAATACTAAACCAAGACTTGTAACTTGAAAATACTAAACCAAGACTTGTAACTTGAAAATACTAAACCAAGACTTGTAACTTGAAAATACTAAACCAAGACTTGTAACTTGAAAATACTAAACCAAGACTTGTAACTTGAAAATACTAAACCAAGACTTGTAACTTGAAAATACTAAACCAAGACTTGTAACTTGAAAATACTAAACCAAGACTTGTAACTTGAAAATACTAAACCAAGACTTGTAACTTGAAAATACTAAACCAAGACTTGTAACTTGAAAATACTAAACCAAGACTTGTAACTTGAAAATACTAAACCAAGACTTGTAACTTGAAAATACTAAACCAAGACTTGTAACTTGAAAATACTAAACCAAGACTTGTAACTTGAAAATACTAAACCAAGACTTGTAACTTGAAAATACTAAACCAAGACTTGTAACTTGAAAATACTAAACCAAGACTTGTAACTTGAAAATACTAAACCNTTTTCGTTTCCTATCTTTGTTCTTGTTTGATTGTTCTTAGGTCTTTTTTCTTTCTTTGTTCTTGTAATCTTTCGTATAACTTCTTCGATCTGGAGTAAATATATTTGCACTTTAAGATAACAGTTAATCAATACTGTCAAATAAAACTAAGCAAATGTTCTCAAAATCACTTTTCAATTTTCAAATTCTCCACTAGGTAGCTCTAGTGGCGCTGTTTACAATTTTTAAATTTTTTTTACAATATTTTGAATACGCGGTTTTTCTATTTGCATTTAAAGGGACAAAGAACAATATTTTTTCGGATTTATTAATTTTTCCTTTATTCGTACAATAAACTCTACCCATATACAAAATTTCAAGTTTTTAGGATTTTTAGAAGTGCCTTAGAATTATGATGAGTGAGTGACGAAATAACAAAACTTTGGGCTCATATATCTTATGAACTACTATGGGTAGAGATGTGAAATTTTTATTTCCGGTTCAGTTTGTCATAAACTTTATATTCAAATTANGGCTGCATTACTACGTTTTTATTAGTTTGCTTTCTTGTTTGTTTATTTGTCCAGTACAAATCTTGTAATCGAGTTTTAACTAACTCACCGAGTAGCTAGACATTTGAAACTTGTAGAATAGCTCAAAACACAACGAAAATGCTTATTTTTTTACACTAGTGTTTTTGTTGGGATGTCACTTCTTTTTGTAAGTAATTTTTCATGGCCCCAAACAATTTTTCGTTTCCTATCTTAGTTCTTGTTTGATTGTTCTTAGGTCTTTTTTCTTTCTTTGTTCTTGTAATCTTTCGTATAACTTCTTCGATCTGGAGTAAATATATTTGCACTTTAAGATAACAGTTAATCAATACTGTCAAATCAAACTAAACAAATGTTCTCAAAATCACTTTTCAATTTTAAAATTCTCCACTAGGTAGCTCTAGTGGCGCTGTTTACAATTTTTAATTTTTTTACAATATTTTGAATACGCGGTTTTTCTATTAGCCTTTAAAGGAACAAAGAACCAGATTTTTTCGGATTTTTTAATTTTTCCTTTATTTGTACAATAAACTCTACCTATATACAAAATTTCAAGTTTCTAGGATTGTTAGAAGTGCCTTAGAATTATGATGAGTGAGTGAGTGAGTGACGAAATAACAAAACTTTGGGCTCATATATCTTATGAACTACTATGGGTAGAGGTGTGAAATTTTTATTTCCGGTTCAGTTTGTCATGAACTTTAAATTAAAATTAATTTTATGTATCTAAGTATCTTCAAAAGGATAATATAGGGGGGTCCAAATTGCCGTGAGTTGGTTCCAGTAAAGGATGGTACGGCTATGCTCGACTTGGCGGGGGCACTGCCGTGCCCCCAGTTTAACTTATTGTCCAGAAGATAGCGTGTTTGACTAACATCAAGCTAGAATTTTGTGTAGGTATAAGTAAATCTTTTGGTGCCTTTTAAGATTATGCAGTCAGCTAAGTTCGTCTGCGGGACATAGCTTAGCAATAGGCATTTATAAAAAACATACCGGTGGAGAGCGGCATTGTCCCGCCCTCTAAGGTGGACAATTTGATTTTTATGATCCTGATTACGAAATTAGTTAGTAGATCAAAAATCAAATTGATTGTCACTTAATAGGTGACCTCTTTGATTTGGAGTAATATTTTAATAACTAACCATTTAATAATCAAAGTTCACCTATTAAGTGCCAAACTAACATAACTTAATTTTCGGTTTAATCAAATTTTACACTGAGGACCATGAAAATCACATTGTCCACCATAATTGGAAGGACATGGTCGCTCTCCACCGGTTTGTTTTTTTCAAATGCCTATTGCTCAGCTATAATATAGCTAATATATCTATATTCGTCCCGCAGACGAACTTAGCTGACCACATATTCTTAAAAGTCACCAAAAGATTTACTTATGCACAAAATTCCAGCTTGATGTTGGTCAGACACTTTTTTACACGTTGTCTCCAGGACTATCAAATACTTATTGTTCATTCAACATTTTACATTACAGAATGGTTTTTATTATGAAATAGTTTGGGTTAAAACAATATTGAATATTGAAGAGACAAATTATAAATCTTAACTTTTATTTAAGTGATCAAAGTTTTTTGAAACGAATCTGTAGAGTCGTGACATTGTGAAGATTTGGAAACAGGGCTTCTAAATCTAAAAAGCTTTTATCCTTCTTTCTACTCAAAACATCAACCTCACTTGAACCATTATCCTCTTCGTTTTATCTGGAAGTAGATTTCTAGAACCAAGTTCCTTATAGAACATTACGACGTCTGGAGTCTGGAGCCTGGGAGAGAATCCGAAAAGACCACCGTCATGAAATCCACTCATGACGATAACTCGAGTAAAAGTTGACCGATTTAGTTGAAATTTGGTACACATGTTCATTTTACCGATGGCTAGGGCTTGTTCATTTCACAACGATATCCGTCTAAGCGTTCGCGTGCAACGCTCGCGTAATATGCATCAAATGTAAAATTGGAATTTTAGGACGTGAAAAAATTCTAGACAACTTTTTTGAAATATTTGTTTTTGTATAGCCAACACCGACACCGCTATGAAGTGTTAAAGATCGCTAAAGACATTAAACAGACGTTTTTACCAATACCTTACGTTCTAAAGTAACGATTTTAAGTATAATTTCATACACATCGACTAAATTACGAGAAAAATAGAAACTGGCATGAAAAAATTTCACAATTTTTACAGGTCTTATATTACTTTGCTTTGTAAGTTTCATCGCACGTCTCCGCACCCCAATTTTGAACCACTTCCCGTCTTTCAATCTTCCCCAAATGTTGCACATGGAAACAACTAAGGTGAAGAGTTCAGAAACCAAAAAAAAAAAGTTGAAAATAAGACCAGTTTTCATAAATGGTATCTTTATATTAATTATTTGTGCAGTTAAATGATATTTTAAATGGAGTAGGAGTAGGCGTGAGGATTATGAAATAGTCCTGCTCCCACACCCTACTACAACCATCCTCTTTATCTATCATCATTCTCAATATTCAATATATATTTATTACAAGAAGCTCGCTTCAATTATAAAATAAATGATTTTCTTTTGATTTTGCCTTAACTGCGCTAAGTACAATATTTAGTTACCTTTAATTTTATCTCTTTCCTAACTCCACCATGTATAAGCAATAAGTAGTTAGTATCGGTATAGTAAGCAGTGTGATTTTATAATTTATATTTTTCGCGTAAGGAACTTCGTTCCTAACGGATGTCCCGCGGCACCACACGTATATTTGCTTCCGAGTTTACTGAAGGTAACGGAAGCATTGTGTTCACTTTTGAGTTTTGAGGACGAAGAAATGTTATGTTTCTGATTCAAAAAATTCCAAGACAGAAATCCATTTCAGACATCAAGGAGCATTTTCGGTCTCATGTCCGTCTGTATGTCAGTCTGTCTGTGTGACCGCGAATCCTTAAAACGTGTGACGATAACTTGAGTAAAAGTAGACCGATTTTGATGAAATTTAGTAGAAATATTCATTTTACCAATGACCAGAACAAGTTCTTTGGAACACGTTATTCGCCCAAACGTTCGCACGTAACGCTGGCGTAAACATGAACTTCAAATTAAAAAATAGGAATTTTAAGTCTGGAAAAAATCTAACTTCAGCTATTCAATGAGACATACATTTTTTTTTCAATTTCAATTTTTTAACAAAACCAACAGCGACAACTGGGAAGTGTTAATGATCGCTTAAACTATTAATAGTTTTTATTATGGAGAGAAGAGCGAACTTGGGGAGGGAGATAGACGAGGGGAATAGGAGATGGCTTGTTTTCCCCACGTCTTTATTTGACATTTGATTCAATAGCACAACGAGCCTATGGACCTCGAGACCATGCAACCAGGCTTTATTAGGGGGAAATTAATTAAATTAGACAGTAATGGATTTTAAAAGTCTAGAAAATCATTTAAGTATACGTGATAGGACGCGAAGAAGCTATGTGCCACACTAATTGGCAGTGTATTTTTGTTTTTTAGTAATCATTATTATTATTATATTAAAAATAAAAATGATTAAAAACTGTTTTTTACAGTGGAGAGTACAATGGCGCGGTCAGCGACGGGTGTGCGCACTAGGTTCCCACGAATTCCCACTGTTTGCACCAGTTTCCCACTGTCTCTTACCTGTTCTGTTTTTTTAATTCTTTATTCAACGAGTCTGAAATCCGAAATAACATTACATAACCGAGATCTTGTACACAACTCGCTCGGGCCTTAACTCCACAATGGAATCTTTCTTCAACTCAATCAAGTTCAAACAAATCAAGTAAAAAGAGGTCATTTATACTTCGACAACTTAACTAATTGTATTAAATACAGATTCAATCTCTTTTCTAAAAGTAATTGATAGGAATTCAAAATTAATATCTTTTTCAGAGTAATTAATCATAGGAAATAATTTATCTTTTGTTTCCGTTGACAGATAATTCAAAAGCACTTCAAGCAGATGCTTCATTAATCATTATCTTATAGCGTAATTAATAAAAATTAAAGAAATAACCGTTTTGCTAAAGATCGAAACAACAACAATCAGACTTCCTTTGTTATGGTATAAAATAATAACTAGTGATGCGGTGCATAAAGAACTCGCGTAGAAATGTGTTTTTATATCAGCCGTAATGCCTTAATATGTTCTCAATAATGATATNTAGTTAGTAGTGCAGTCCTAAGAAATTAAGTTATTAAAATTGGACGAGTAGTTTTTAAGATATGGTGGTTCGCAAAAATTGACGACAGACCGACCGACAGACCGACAGACAGACCGACAGACAGACAAGGAACCTAAAAGGTTCCCTGATGTCTGAAACGGATTTCTGTCTTGGAATTTTTGAAATCGGAGCCGAAAAATTTTTTCGTTCTTCAGAACGATCACATAGCTTCTGTTACCTTCGGTAAACTCGGAAGCAAAAACTACAATAATTAACAGTTTCCATGACTGGTTTGTTATCGTCTGTGAAAGAAGTCCAAAACATTTTGTACTAAAATAATAATTAATTTCAACCAAATCTTAGATATAGATAATTAATTTTGGATGTTTGTGAATAAAGATACAATNCAAAAAAATACCTTGAAATTCCATTAATTAGTTTAAAAGTTATAAGCAAACATAATTATTAATTAGTGCGATAGTTTCGATAAACATAAAAGTTGGTTTACATCTGCCAAAATACCGCCAAAATATAACACCCGCAGAATTGAGCTTAAAATTGTACCCAAAAATCAAACAAATCTGTTCACCGAGAGACAAACAGACACAAAATTTTGTAAACTTAAATTCGTTATCAGGATTACTACTCATTTAGTGTAAATACAAAATTTGAGCCCAATCGGATAAATGTACAGACACCACTCCAATCTTATATACATTTAAGATAACTTAAAGTGTTATAGATCTAATTAATTAAAAATGTTTGTTTATTTAATTCTTTTTACTTTCTCATATAAAGAGAAAGTATTGTGATGTCGCGAAAAATCGATTTTAAGATTTTGAGGGATTTACACGTTCTGAGGTCCCCTGAGTTCAAAAAAGCTTTTTTTTTTTTAAAAAAAAAGAAATGTCTGTCTGTCGTCTGTGCAGACGCCTGGAGCCTAAATTACAGGGCCGATTTTGACGAACTTTAGCATACAAGTTCAGAAAAATCATAACCAGAACGAAGTCGAGAAATTATAAAACATCTAAAGATCATAAATAAGCAAAACATCTTATGATTACGATTAAATAAAACATCTTATTATTAAGAAGAAATGAAACATCTTAAGATTAAGATTAAATAAAACACCTTAAGGTCACAATTTAGTAAAAAATCTTAAGATTATAATTTAGTAAAACATCTTAAGCTCACGATTAAGTATAACATCTTAAGCTCACGATTAAGTATAACATCTTAAGATCATTATTTATTAAAACATCATAAAGAAGTAAAACAAGATTTTAAGATTGTCATTAAGTAATTAAGCATGAGATCATGATAAAGTAAACGATTTTAAGATCGCGAATAAGTAAAACATCGTGAGATCATGTAAAGATATTTAGTAAAACATGTAAAGATTTCGATTTAGAAAAAACATATTTGACTTCCAGAACCTGAATAAAATTAAAAGGAAGAAGATTTAAGATGGCTTCTGTAAACTTCATAATCCCTGCTAAAAGCGCAATGGCATGAAAAATAAAATGTAAGGAATTGTCCATTACCTTAATGTTTACAACTTAGTAAGTACAAACTTAAAAACATTTGATAGGGTAATGATTAAATGAGATAATAAAAGAGAAGAAGTTAGAAGTGGTAATTTAGGATTGTGTTATTAAGAATAATTACAGTGTTGTTTTATTCACCTGTTACTTGCAAGTGTAATAATTAAGGCATTTTTTAATGATTCATACGGTTGTACGGTTGTGTAATTTAGTAAGTTGCTAGTTGATGATTTGATGTCAAGTGAGTAAAGTGAGTCAGGTAAGGTAGGTGAGTCAAGTAAGTCAGATACGTAACTAAAAGCTTTATTCAGTTGAAACTGGTGCCATTTTAAACTTTGACACGACTCAGATCTATCTCAACTTGAACTCAAATCTTTTCGTATAATATTACATCATATCGCTCGAGTACTCGAGTAGGATCAAGTAACACTCTCAGATCTCATCTTAATTCATTCAAATCTCTTCTATCTTCTATTCTAACTTTATCTCATTACAATTTACAATTTCAGGATAGCGACGAGCATCAGTCAAGGATAACATTTCTCGCATCTTATTAGGTACTAGGCATCGCGGGGCTTTATCATTAAAGCGAGCGTTTTTTTTAAGTTTTATTAAAATCGTCATTCTGAACGTAAGATATCAGTAAAAGTGTTTGTTTTCTCTATTTTAAATGTTATGGTCCGCTTTAATATTTTTATAGCCTTCCACTTGTAAACATTCCTATCCTGAGCGACCGGTAATGATCCATATTACAGCCCTGGGACCGGGGCCGGTAATAATGTATGGTTTTTCCATTACAGGGCCGCTAGTAGTGCAATGCGGCGTGCAGATAGCGCTAGTAGTTCTCAGCGTCAGCTTTTCAATTTGTAAACAATCAATATTTTTATAACTGCGGTTTGTTTTGGTAATGATTTAACCTTAAAATGCATTTATTGTTTTTGAAGATTACGGAAAAATAGTTTTTTGTAGTTAGTTTACTTGTGGTGGGCGATAAAATAGCGTACGTACCACGAGCAGTAAGCACTATGACAGGCCTCGGGCGTTAAACGCTCTCATGCTTTCAAACTTGGCCCTCGGCCTGTAATAACACCCTTACTGCTCTAAGTACGTAAATAACTATTAACGATCTTTATTACTTCATAGTGGTGTCGCTGTTGGTTTTGCTAAAATAATGTTATTTGTAAAAAAAGCATCGTCTCATCAAATATGTGATGATAGAATCTTTTCCCGTCCTAAAATTCCAAGTTTACATTTGAACCTCTTGTTTACGCGAGCGTTGCGCGCGAACTCTTGGACGGATCACGCTGTCCAACGAACTTAGCTGAATATTAGTAAAAGGAACATGTGTACCAAATAGGTCAACTTTTAATCAAGTTATCGTCGGACACGTTAACGTTTTACTGACAGACAGTTATTTATTTATTTTTTTTTTTTAGATTTTTTTGGACGATAAAAATATATATTTGAAGGCGATCCCGATACGATACACTAAATTCTGGATTGAGTTGCACGGAAACACCTGAACTGAACTCGATCCTAATAGGGCAAGAGCGTGGGTGTGAGCGCACCTAGCGTATTTCTGTTGAAACTGTAGTAAAATCTGTCAAAATACGTGATAACAAACATGGTTATAAAAGGTCAAGGTTACAAGGTTTTTTTATTTTATTTTTTTTATTTCGTATTGAATACAGATTCAATTCTATTCTTGGATTCAACTACCTTGTTTACTCCTAAATCAAGATTCAATACGTATTTAAACACATAGAAACGTAGTAATTGAATTATGGTGTTTGAAAACAGTCTGAATTTTATTTACATTAGTTATACGTCGCGTCAGAGAGGTTACGTAAAAGTGACAAAGGTTGCTGTGACTTCATGCACCCTCCACAAATTTTTCGTCAGGTTATCTTATCTGGCTCATTACAAACCATTGTTTACTAGTGTTCTGTAAGCATTTTATAGTTTTTTCCTCTTTTTATTCTATTAAAAGCTTTTTTAACCGTTTTTAACCTTATCATATAT
>KZ653389.1:39951-51052 GCA_001010745.2 Gerris buenoi
TTCTTCCATAAAATAAACAATGAGTTGAAAACATAAAACTGATGGGTGCACCTTAATCTACACAACATACTGAATGTATATCTGTAAACATATATTAGTTAAGTACTTACATTACATTAGTTTTGGCCGATCAAAAGGAATCACTATAAACTATTGTTGACACTAAGTTTGGGAAATGGCTGAATATTGAGATAACGGTGAGGAGTTTTAAGATATATCACTATCTCCCTAGCGGCACTACTGTATAACTACTTCGTTGACTCATTCGCTGACAGAAATTAGCTCTTGGTTCAAGAAAAAAACCCACTATGCCATATTACCTACCTGTGCCATATTAGGTGTCTTTACCCTACAAAACTGTATCAGAGATTTTAAATGTAATATAGATGAACCCAATTCCCTTACAATTCTGTATTCGGTACAATTCTATTTTGTTAAAAATGACATCTCTATAAGTTGTTCATTATGTTAACATATTCATTATAAATCATACTTGTTTATCAATTCTGTTATTGTTAAATAAATTATTAATAATAATTGTATATAATTCATTTTGTTTTTTTATTGCTAATTATTATTCGTATATGTATTTTAATTGTTTATCCTCACGGTAATTGTTTAAAGATCGAAAACTAAAAAAAAATCCATCTTAAAAAAAAAAGAAGTGAATTATCAGGTAGTGATATTAAAACTTATCCTTCATTTTTAATGATATGATAAAAAAAAAATAAGAAAATGATAATCATATAGATGCTAAGAAACTCTTGATAATAAACTAGGCATTACTAGACAACAATAACTATAATAAAAGAAACAAAGAAACAAAACAATCTAAACAGAAGGGAAAAAAAACTAAAAAATATATAATCAGGAGAAGTGAATATGTGGGACTGAGAAGACTAGAAACTGTCTCATTATTCTTGGTATTACACTAACTGGTTGCATCAAACTCGACCTTGACAGAGACCCAAGGAAGGACAGAAGTACGACAGTGATAATGACAGGTTCTTGTGGTTATTTTTCTTATGTAAACTCGGTGTTACTGTCGTGTAATGTGTAATTAGGTTGTGTTATGGTCGGTGAGCTTATCAAGGTTTCGTCAGAGCGTTGTCATCTTCACACTTATAATGCTAAACCAAAAAAAAACCAACAAAGTTTTTATGATAAACTTTTATATTTATGCATTTTAGTTGTGTTAGTTATCGGCGAGTTGTTTTTTTAAAAGCAGACTTTAAAAAGTTTCTTATAAATCACTGTTTAAGTTTTTAAGTTTAAGTTTAAGCAACTTCGTTAATCTATGAGTGAGTAAGTTCGGTGACCCTTAAATTTGATAGACTGTTTATTTGTGTTACTACAGAGTCTATGTCCGAAATTTCAGCTTGATTGGATGACTGGAAGAGAATTTAAAGTTCTTATAAGACGTTGACGCTAGCCACACATAAACAAATTTGAAACAAATATAAAGGATTTAAAAACCTGAAATTACGTTGGGATTAAGTAAAAAATATATCAGTGTATGGGAGGTAAAGGGCACTATGTGCCAAATTTAAATTTTTCGGGAGAGCTACTTTAATGATTTTTTTTACTTATTTTACCTCCCCAGCATGTTGGTTCGTAGTGACTTTTCCAACTGGCTAAATCCGTGAGATTTAGTTTTAGGACATCATATACTTGTACCTCTAAAAAAANCACAAAACTTCCTATTTAAATGTTTTAATTATAACTGCATAAAACTTACTATTTAAACAGTAAATATCTCTTTAAATATCTATTGTTATTATAACTAATTATCTCTCAGCTCTTTTTCTCAACCAAATTTATTATTCTGCCCATTACCGCGGGCCTAACGGCTAGTATTATATAAACCGTTCTCGATTTTACCAGGTTACTACAAACACTAGATTATTACCGTATTTTTATCTTCAATATTCGTAGTTTGTTGTCTGGTACTAAAATGTCACTTCTTACTTCTATGTCTCCATTTTTTAATAACAGCCAATCCTCTACTTACGTGGCAGGACGGTACTAAAAAAAAAAAATCAACGCCATTAAATTTTAATAATCTTTAACTCTTTCTTTTAGTTGATCTATTATGTATGTTTTCTTGCTTAATTTAATTATTTTCTACGGCCTTTTAGGATTAAAGCGTAGTTTCATATTATGTACTTCATGTAGGAGACATGCTGGATTTAATCAAAGAAACTTAAACAGAGACAACTCGATAAAAAATAAAGCGTATAAACTGGAAGGAGAACGAATTCATGTTTAGTGCCAGACGATGAGAATCAAACTAAAATGTTTTATGTTATTATGTGTGTTTCCTTTATTCCCAGAAAACATGTGAGGATGGTTCATAATTCACAATAATCATGAAAATAAGGCTGCTTTGACCTTATCAAATATTCACCGACTTCAAGTTCAACCTCCAAAAGAGGCTTTAGAGCTGCTTTGCTTGCAGGGAGAAAGGAGATAACACCATTCTGGGTCCCAGGTCACATAGAGATCCCAGGAAACGAAACGACAGATGAGGTAGCTAAGGTTGAAGCTTCCACGCCTTTTTATAGATAGCAACAGGAACCTGCTATTGGCTGGTCTAGAGTCTAGAAGACGAAGACAGACTATGTTAGCTATAGGTGGTTCTGGGAAGAAGCAGAAAGGGCGTGTAAAAGTACAGGCGAAGGGATATAGGCAGTCTTATGATGGTACTGCCAAAACTAAACAAAATATGCACTAGATGGTTGATTGAGTAGATCCATCCTGAGAAACTTTGTTAGACACTGCCAGATCAGAAGATATCTGGCATTATAAATCGAGATGACTCCACCTATCCAGTGTGCGGTGAAGATGACTTGCCACTTCATAGGATTAAGAGAAGGGTAGATAACACTTTCGAAACTTAGAAGTAGGAGAAATCAGAAAAGAAGTGCTTGCAACTATAAAATGATAATACATCCTCTCCTAAACTCTCGTTTATAATCCTAACTAGGAGATTTGAGTGTAGGATTGTATTTGTTTAATAGGCGTGGAGTTCTGGGGTTAGCAAAATTTAGGACCAAACATGTGCGCTGTTTACTAGGCCTCCCCTCCCCTCCCTACTAGGATGTCCAAATGTTAATATTAAGGCCTAAGGGAAGTTAGGGGTTGACTGCAAGTTTTATAAAAAGAAAAAAAGTTTTGTCAGGTTGGAAAACTCTGTTAATGGAACAACAATGATTGAAAATGGACTGGGGAGGAGGAAAACAAGAAAGTTTGAGTTTTCCTAAGGATCCAAATCAAGTAACATTTAATTTCCTTTGATTAAGAAATAATAAACACAAGTAAACTTTTTATCCTCCTTACAAATTATTTATAACTTCGTCTTTCATATAATTTATACATCTTATCTTTTATTTTTGTTTTTACGAAGTTATTATTTTTCTATGTTTGAAGTCGTGATGATTTTATCTCAGGAAAATCAAAGTGGAAATACTATTTTTAATTACATTTCACAACATAACAACTAAGATTGAAAATTATTATTAAAAAAGCTTTCTCACTCGGTCAATGCGCATCTTTAAAAGTTAATTTGTAAAAACATTAGGGGGGAAAAAAATCATCAAAATCATTAGGAAAAACATTTCAAATACACTATTGAATTGAAATATAGAAACGTAATAGTATTTTTTTATATTCTTCCTCCTTCACGTTTTCAATGATTTATTATATTATAATACTGTAAACAAACACACATTCTAGTGGGTAAATTAAAGACTTTTTTTTAAACCGCAAAAATAAAAATAAAATGTACAAAAACCACAATAATATAGTAAACAAGTGTTCTATGGGGATTTGTGTGACTGGAAGACACTTAAGGCAACTCTGACTTACACCAGTAATAAGCTGAGTTCGAATACCAGAAAAGTTAAACCTGTTTTTCACTTAAGATCTCGTAGTTAATTGTTTATTGTAAGCCGTTAGTTAAGGAAATTAAACCTCTCTTGTTGAAATTAAAAGGAAAAATGCCAATTGCCAAGCTATATCCCACAGACCATCTTAGCCGACCGCACATATTCTTAAAAGGCTCCAAAAGACTTACTTACACACAAAATTCTAGCTTCATGTTAGTCAGGACACTTAATTCCACGTTATCTCCTGGACTAATAAATAATTATGCTATATGTTATTAAAANATTTGTACGAAGACTGGTTGATTTCTAAAGTGATGTTCTCGTAGACGTTGTGATTCACTTTGTACAATATCCTATCCGTCCATGCTGGCCGCCTCCTGAAATATCAAAATTAATTCAGTTTTAAAAATAAATATTTTTTTTTAAAAAATAATTTTGTTATTTAAATTGGTTTTAAATTTTAGGTGTTGACGCCCTCTTTATGGAGGTAGAGGTAAATTCACAGCAAATGTATTAATTGTAAGTAATTGTTTTTTTTTAATGAATAATTATACAATTAATTAGATAATGTTTTAAAAAATAATGGGAACTTGTTAATATTACATATACAATAAACTAATCAAGTAATTGTATTAGCAATTATATTATAGCATTAACATAATTATAATTATATGTAATATATAGTTTGTTTAGATAAAATATATTCGACTGAGGATGACTCTGATTTGAAGTCGAAATCTCTCATCATTTTAACATAGTGATGGTTCTTACTTAAGAATAAACTTCCTACACCTTTAACATCCATCTGTTCTTTCTTTTACTTAAAATTTCTTGTAAAGGGAAACCCATTTATGTTCAAAATTTTGAATCTCCCCTCAAGTGAAGAATGATATTATATTGTGTCCTCAAGGATCAAGTCTTTTAAGTTAGCAAAGTGATGCTGAATAGAATGACAGCTGAGTAAGGAAGCAGGCTGACTGAAAGGTGTCCTGTCATTGCTTTCATAATAACAATAACCTCCTCGCAACTTTCTACTTAACTCTGCTACCTCGTTCAGCGCCTACTTACTTTCAAATAGTCAAATCTACTCTCACTTCTTAAAATAAAATTCTATAATTCACTGTAATGTGACAAAAGTATCCTTGTAATATTTCTATCTGTTAAACTCTCTACACATTTTGATCGGAAGATGCCGTTTGGGTTTTAGAAGAGTGATTTTCATTTCAGAGAGTTATTTGCTGGGTGTGTTTAACAATAACTGGCGTACAAACTTGCTGATTCGAACAAAACTTAGCACACAGAGAAGTTATTCAGCATTTGTGGCAACTTTATAGTTTTGGTAAATTTCACACTTAATATTAATAAAATTTAAGTCAATTAAATTTAAAGTTTTTAGTCTGCATAAAATGTTATAAATTATTTTTATTATTTTAATAGTTAACAATTTGATTAACTAATTAATTAGTAGTTAACAAATGAATGATTATTGTATTGTAGTCAGTATTAAATAATTTGTAAAGTTTCAGCATTCTAAATAGTCGGGGAGTTGGTTACATTTAGTTTACAAGATAAGGAGACAAATAAAAAACCAACAAAAGTACCGGTGTGGAAGTCCCACACATGACTTCCATGAAATGTTGTGGAATCAATACGTAAGCAAGAGATAACTCAGTATAAACTACATCGTACAAACAGCAAATATCGATTATAGTTTTGCAACAATAATAATAACTAATGATACACAATAAAAATATATATTTAACATAAAAATAAAATGTTACCCTAATAAATGTCGGTAGTATGTAAAAAGATTAGAGGATATGTGTCCGTTCCGATGTTTAGAGCTAAACTGAACTGAAAGAAAGGAGGTTTGTTTACATCTAGAGTTCAAGGAGAGTTTATGCGNACTGGCGTACAAACTTGCTGATTCGAACAAAACTTAGCACACAGAGAAGTTATTCAGCATTTGTGGCAACTTTATAGTTTTGGTAAATTTCACACTTAATATTAATAAAATTTAAGTCAATTATATTTAAAGTTTTTAGTCTGCATAAAATGTTATAAATTATTTTTATTTTTTTAATAGTTAACAATTTGATTAACTAATTAATTAGTAGTTAACAAATGAATGATTATTGTATTGTAGTCAGTATTAAATAATTTGTAAAGTTTCAGCATTCTAAATAGTCGGGGAGTTGGTTACATTTAGTTTACAAGATAAGGAGACAAATAAAAAACCAACAAAATTATTAACGCATCAATAAATAGTTAATTAATTAACTATTAACTGATTATGGTATGGTCGTCAGAAATAAATAATCTGTGCAAGTTTCAGCTTGCTAGATGTTCAGGAGTCAGAGCAATTTAGGTAACAAGATTTTGAGACAAATGGAAGTAAAATAAGATAAATACGCAGAAAGGCTTAAAACAATAATAAATAATCTTAACCATTATGAAGTATACATACATATTCTTGTGAGCAAAAGACAAAAGAAACTTGTAGGTAATGAACAGAAAGCAATTAAAAAAGAAAAATGGCGTTGTGTTTTGTAAAATAATAAATAATGTGTTGGCCGTAAGAGCGCGACAAACATTTTCAAACGAAATGCAAAACGGTCCAGTACCTGGGCAAGACCGGGGAAGAAAAAGTTAAAACATAGACCTCGCTTCGCTCGCTCAAAAACTACTCGTCCGATTTTATTGATAGTTGGATGGTAGGTTATAATTAGCCCATTGTTGGTTCCATATAAGTTGTAACTTAATGCGCCCATATATTTTTCTTCCACATGAGCACATTATAGCCCCAGATTAATTATTCATTAAGTGAATTAGTAGTTGAATTGTAAGTATGTAAATGTACTTAGTTTTTGCTTAAGTTGGACTTTGGCTGTTAATGAAGTTCAATCCTACAAGCTTGGAAACAACCCGCTAGTTCATCAGCGTATTCAAAGAGTACCTTTGTAGCGCTCAGTGCATACACATTAAGAATTAATACTTTTACAAATATATTCTTGTTTTTTTAGTACATACGTGTATGCTAATTGGTTTGGAAGGTACTTGGGTGGTAGCTCTTCGTAGAAGGAATTCCCCATTCGTGTTTAAACCTAATGCATTAGCAT
Source organism: Gerris buenoi (assembly GCA_001010745.2). Lineage (NCBI taxonomy): Eukaryota > Metazoa > Arthropoda > Insecta > Hemiptera > Gerridae > Gerris > Gerris buenoi. The sequence continues at coordinate 46,958 of KZ653389.1, forward strand.
GTTATTTATGCATTAGCATGTTATTTCTCTCGCAATAACATCAAGTCAGACCGGTCCCTCAAACAAAAAAAAATAAATCTTTGCAAATTTTTAATTCCGAAAATCCTTTTGTGTGGGTTTTTCGTTAGGCTTATAATCTCGCTTCGACCGACGCCCGTAGTTCTATTTACATAACGAGATTTCTAGCCGTTAAATTCTTGAAGTCTTCTGACAAAAAAAAAAAAAAAAATTGCTAAAATTTAAATACAAGAGGTAATTTGAGGTTCAAGCGGCAACTTTTTAAGCATTCCTCTGACTCCGGCACTACGTCTTAACTTGCGGTTTAAAATTTTTTAAGTCATTAATTTTCATCTTAACCTCAACTAAATATTAAAATATCACTAGACTTTAGTAACTTGATATTTTAATTTTTTAATCTCTTCTTTCGAAGTTTTATTTCGATATATACAGTGTGTACAAAGAAGTTGTGCACATATGGTCAACTTTTTTAGGCACTTTTATAGTAAAGGACCCCCCACTCTTTTTAATCTATCTTTTGGTAGTAACTTTAATTTCTAATTGATTGCACTAGGTACGGGTACTAATTGGGCACTTTATAATTACAAGCGTAATCTCGTTTTAGTTCTAAAGTCGTTAATAATGACTTCTAGACTTGTAAAAAAAATTGAAAGCTTAATTCGGGGCTAGGTATCGTTATCGACAGAGGATACTATTCTTCAGTGTAGCTTAGTTGTCTAGACTAGAGTCTAGAGCGTCTTTACTGGAAATAAAGGAGGTCCGTGGTTCGAATCCCGGTGCTGAAGTCTTTTTTTCTCTGCCTGTCTCCCGTTGTAAATAGTAATTAAAATTTGATTTAAACCTTTCGTAGTATGAATACTACCAAACAAATTAAAAATTGCTTTTCTGTATATTCGCCTACACAAAAATGGGTCTCTTTTTAATAAGATTACCCTTTTATTATTATCAATTTTACGAAAATAAAGTAATTCTCCATAAAATGTTCTGCATGGTCCAAACCCTAAAATGATTTTCGCTCAAGAGTAAAGTACCTTTATTTGTGACAAAAATCGAAAATTGTTATTAAGAAAAGTTTATTAGAATTGAAAACTTCGTTCAAATATCTAATGACACCTAATTAAAGGCCCCCATACACGGTCAAAATGTTTGCGCAAACATCATGTTCGCGCAAACAGTTTGACCGTGTAGAGGGGGTTAGAGTTAAAGCCAAGAGAGGTTATTTGATGTTTGACGTGTATGGCTTAAATTTGCCCATCAGGTTTGCGCAAACATTTTGCGTAAAATGTTTGATCGTATATGGGGGTCTTAAGTCATACAAACTTAAACCATACAATCCCAAATTTACCCACACTTTGTGTGGGTCGTTTGAGAAATTGGAACTTAACAAACCTTATACAAGCAAAAGTTTTTTTGTAGTGAAGTGCTCATATTTTTGTTGTGTATCAAAGTTTGACCAAGTTATGTTCCGCAGACGAACTTTGCAGACCAAAAAATAATTTCATTCACTCTATCAAGTTCTAGCTTTATCCTAAATCAGTCACTTGAATGATAAGGGTATGATTAGAAATTAAAGTCCCTGCTTTGCGTAACTTTAAATTAAGGTATTTTTATTTCATTAAGGTAAACAAGTGACTAGTGCCGGGGAAACCTGATCCGTCAAATGATCGAAATGATAAATTTGCATCTTGTAACTTAAATAATAAATTTTTAAATTTTTGGTAGTTTTATTACTACGGAAAGATTAAATTTTAAATAATCCAAATTACAATTTTCAATAACTACGGGAGACATACAGAGAAAAATACACCCCCGCACCGGGAATCAAACCACGGGACCTCTGTTTACCGTACAGGTGCTCTTACCATCTGAGCTATACGGGAGATGGATTCTTCTCTGTCGTAACTGATACATATTCCCGAATCCAAGCTTTAAATCTTATCCTACAAATCTAGAGAGCCAAATATTCACGGCAACAGAACTAGACCGAGAATTAACGCTTATAATTGTAAAGTACTCAATTAGTACCTGTACCTAGTACATCTATTAGAAATTCAATTTTTAAATTTTTGGTAGTTTTATTACTACGGAAAGATTAAATTTTAAATAATCCAAATTACAATTATCAATAACTACGGGAGACATACAGAGAAAAATACACCCCCGCACCGGGAATCGAACCACGGGACCTCTGTTTACCGTACAGGTGCTCTTACCATCTGAGCTATACGGGAGATGGATTCTTCTCTGTCGTAACTGATACATATTCCCGAATCCAAGCTTTAAATCTTATCCTACAAATCTAGAGAGCCAAATATTCACGGCAACAGAACTAGACCGAGAATTAACGCTTATAATTGTAAAGTACTCAATTAGTACCTGTACCTAGTACATCTATTAGAAATTAATTTTTAAATTTTTAAAATTCGGTGCGGGGGTGTATTTTTCTCTGTATGTCTCCCGTAGTTATTGATAATTGTAATTTGGATTATTTAAAAATTAAATAATAAACGCAAGTTTATTATTTTGCAATGTAATTTTTAATTAGTTATTTATGTTACTTGGTAGCATAAAATTGAATTTTGGAATGGAAGCCGGAGGCAGAAAATTTACTATTTTACTGACGAGGTGAAGTCAAGGCAGGAAAATGTTAATTACCTGCTAAGGTGCAACCAAAGTTTGAGCCATCAGAAAAACAAAACTCTCAGTGTTGCCACTTTTTTTTATTAACAGCTGTTTTTTTATCTCAATTTTTTTTTTAAATAATTACTGCAAACTAATAAAATTTGTTTTATTACAATTATTATTTAAGTTACTTTAAAAAACAAATGCAAATATTTAGCAGAATAATACGCTTAAATATATAATAATTGCAAGATAAAAAGAACTTTTTATATACTACGTTTTTAAATCTTCTCCCATAAATCATAAATTTGAAACCTGTCAAAATGAAGATCGTAAATATGGGACATGCCAGAAACAAATAAAATAACTTGCGGTACTAACTTTCCATACAGCACAATTTGCTGAAAAAAAAATTAAATTATGCTGAAAGATAGATAAAAGTATTAACATAATGCATTGTCACTGTGTTCTGAGCTATTCTAAAAGTTTCAAATGTAAAGCTACTCGGGAAGTTAGTTAGAAATCGATTGCAAGATTTGTACTGGACAAACAAACAAACAAGAAAGCAAGCTAATAAAAACGTAGTAAAAATGAACAATGAAAGAGAGTTTATAACCTACGATGTAGCAACCTTTTTGTAGTAAAATTTTCTTAAAATGTTACAGCCTGTTTGTTATTATGCTTTGAACTTTAGCTGACACTTTATTATTTTGCTGCGTGTTTTTTTTTACATTCTACAAAAGAATCAAGAAAAATGACATTTTGCAGATTGATAACAGTACAACAATGCTTAATTTTGCTGCCGTGAGTAGATAAAATTATTTACTGTCAGTTTTTTTTATCTCCTTTAAAAATAAATTATACGCAATGTCATCTTTGTGCCATCAGAGGAGCGAATAAGCATTGATTTACCATTGCATTACCTTTAAATAAATAAATACTATGGTAACAGATGTTTATTTAATACGTTTTTAGTAGCTTGCTTTCTTGTTTGTTTGTTTGTTTGTCCAGTACAAATCTTGCAATCGATTTCTTTCCTGAGTAGCTAGACATTTGAAACTTTTAGAATAGCTCAGAACACGATGACAATGCATTATTTTAATACTTTTATCCATCTTTCAGCAAAATTTAATTCGTTTTCAGCAAATTGTGCTGTATGGAAAGTTAGTTCGGAAAAAATCCGCAAGTTATTTTATTTGTTTTGACATATCCCATAATATTTACAATTTTCATTTTGGCGGGTTTCAAATTTATGATTTATGACTGAATACTTAAAAACGTAGTAGGTGTATATATAAAGTTCTTTTTATCTTGCAATTATTAAATTTTATATCGAATTGGTTTTTAAATTTAAGAAAAATAATTTTTTTTTTTTAAATATAATAAATAGGTATTAATAACTGCATTTGTCATTTCATGTTTTTTTAAAAAAAGTTGTTTAATAAATTTAATGAC
>KZ653389.1:52796-63240 GCA_001010745.2 Gerris buenoi
GTCCGGTACAAATCTTGCAATCGAATTTTAACTAACATCCCGAGTAGCTAGACATTTGAAACTTTCAGAACAGCTCAAAATACACGATGGCAATGCATTATTTTAATACTTTTAGTCATTTTTCAGCAGAATTTAATTCGTTTGCAGCAAATTTGCTGAATGAAAAGTTAGTTCGGAAAAAATCCGCAAGTTATTTTATTTGTTTTGACATATCCCATAATATTTACAATTTTCATTTTGGCTGGTTTCAAATTTATGATTTATGACAGAATACTTAAAAACGTAGTAGGTGTATATATAAAGTTCTTTTTATCTTGCAATTATTAAATTTTATATCGAATTGGTTTTTAAATTTAAGAAAAATAATTTTTTTTTTTTAAATATAATAAATAGGTATTAATAACTGCATTTGTCATTTCATGTTTTTTTAAAAAAGTTGTTTAATAAATTTAATGACACTAACCAGCTGTAGTTACAGTTATTACTACGTTACACTCCCACAAAACAGCTGTGTATTTAACCCAATTTTAAATTAAATGCATTAATTTAACTGATTTTTGTGAATGTAAAATAAAAATCAATTTTTTTGAATGAAATAAGAGATTGATTTCACGTATATTTAAATTAAAGAATTTAGAGTTTTTAAGTCCATTAACGAAATTGTAAAGGTGAGCGGAGTGACGACCTTTACCTATACAACCTTTAAAGTTCGACCTTTGTAAGTTCAAGTCTCCTAAGAACTTCTCAATGTAACTTTTAAAAAAATGTACGAACAAGAGTAGATATTTGTTCCAGCTTAAAGTTACAATATATCTCAATCGTGTTTCTGGAGTTATAATAATATATCTTATAATATATAACAATCGGAGATAGGCCAGATTTTTATTTTTATTTTTATTTTATTATTATTATTTTTTTTTATATTTATTTATTTTAGTCCAGTTTCAGAAGATAACGCGCAAAAAAGTGTCTGACTGACATCAAGCTAGAATTTTGTATACAAGTAAATTTTTTGGCGCCTTTTAAGAATATATGGTCGGCTAAGTTCGTCTGCGGACATAGCTTGGCAATAGGCATTTAAATAAAAAACAAACCGGTGGAGAGCGGCCGCGGCCATGTCCCACCCTTTTTGGTGGACAATGTGACTATCATGATCCTGAGTACAAAATTAGGCAGTAAACCGAAAATCAAGTTGATGTTAGTTTGTCCCTTGACAGGGGAACACTTTGATTTTGAGTAATATTTGACTAACTGTAACGGCAAGAACGTTATATTTTTTTTTACAGGAAATATATTTAGTAGGGAAAATAGNAGAAATAATTGAAGGTTGAAATCACGTCTGGGATCTTGTCAATGCCAAGGTGAGCCAACGTGCCTCTTCAGGCACTTTGGAAAATTTAAAATCTATCTACGAGTATATGTAGAAACCAATTGAGCAAAATTTTAAGAGCATAGACGGTTGAAAATTATATGGGGTCATCTGTGGGCTACCTACGACAAACCATCCAATTATCTTAATAATCAGATGAATACTTTTAAAGATATAGGTCTAAATAAATGTTTGCTTGTGCATGTTCATTGTGGAAGAAATCAAATAGACGCAGAAGGTTGAAACTTATATGGGGCCAACATTGGGCTTATTATGACCCACCATTCAAATTGCATTAAAATTGGACGTGCAGTTTTAAAATATGTTTGTTTGAAAAAATTAAGAGACGGTCAAACAGCCGCACGGACCAAAAAATTTTCCCTGATGTCTGAAACAGACTTCTGTCTTAAAACTTTTTAAATCGGAGACATAGAATTATCCGTTCTTCAGAACGATCACATAGCTTCCTTTACCTTAAGTATGCTCGGGAGTAAAATAAAAAAAAAAAATAAAAAATAAAAAACGTGGTAATTAACATAATAATTAAGAACGGAGACAGAGTTCTGCCGGCTAATAAAACATTGGAACTAGATTAGTGCATAATATTATAAACACATATTACGTAAGCAATCGCTGTCATATGTTATTTTAGTGCAATTATTCTTAGTGCTTCAACAGTTGTCTTTTATTTATTTGGAAAATAAATAAAGGCACTTATTTATCCAGTTCTAGAAAGGATATAAAAAAAAATATATATGCCACAAAAATTACACTGATCAGTCATTTTAGGTTTCTGTACAAAGTACAAAAAGAAACCTTATAAACGGCTCTGTCTGTCTGTCGTCTGACTGTCTGTCTGTCCGTTGGCTTGTTTCAACTCATAAACTACTGTAGCTAGAAACATGAAATTTGGCACACAGGTTGTACATCTCGGCATTTTAGACAACTGAACAAATTTTGGAGTTTTTACACATAAAATTTCTAAGATGGTGGCCCTGCCAATATGGCGAGTGACCAAAAAAAAATTTTAGCTACCATGGCATGTTATACATCAATTTAAAGGTCTTGAAGTGTAGAAAAAGAATATGAAACTATTAAAATAACACATGTAATATTTTCAAGATGGCGGGCAATATGGCGGGGGGTGAAAAAAAGTTTTTAGTTACCATGGCATGTTATACATCAATTTAAAGGTCTTGAAGTGTAGAAAAAGAATATGCAACTATTACACTTAATATTTTAACTAAGTCGTACAGAAACCGGCGATTATCGCCTCACGTACTTACGTGAAGCGCGCCTTACTTGTTTTATTAGCAAAGACATGGGTAAAAATTATTTATAAATTATAAAGGTATTCTTGGTATTTCACTTTTGTATTTTTATAAATATGTATTTAAAAAAATAATTACGTTCATTATACACCCTCATAATATATTATATATGATATTTTTATTATTTTTTTACACTAAAGAATGTTGGTACATTTTTATTAATATGATTTAAAGTTACTGCAAGTCATTAGACCTTGAAGGAGTACCATAAAAGTACTGTAAGTTCTCAGACCTTGAATAAGTACCATGAAAGTACAGAAAGACGTCATTGGTGAGTGAAAATTATTAGTTTTAAGTACTTTAGCTAGACTTAGTTAAGCACACTTAAGTTCAGTTCAATGTCAAGGACAATGCTTCACTTGTAGTACTTAGAAACAATCATCTTAAATATAAATCAGAACCTGATGTAACATGAACTTCAAATTAGACTTAAACAATTAATACTTCATTAAATATATGTTTACTGCCGAGCTTTCAGAAGGTGCTATCACTGCTGATCACGGAAACTATGTGGATCATCCTGAAGGCCGCCAATTTTTTACTACGTTTTTAGTAGCTTGCTTTCTTGTTTGTTTGTCCAATACAAATCTTGCAATCGATTTTTAACAAACATCAAACATCCCGAGTAGCTAGACATTTGAAACTTTTAGCATAGCTCAGAACCCGATGACAATACATTATTTTATAATACTTTAGGGCATATTTCAGCAGAATTTAATTATTTTTAAGCAAATTTTGCTGTACGGAAAGTTAGTTCGGAAAAAAATCCGCAAGTTATTTTATTTGTTTTGACATGACCCATGTTTACGATCTTCATTTTGACGGGTTTCAAGTTTATGATTAATGACAGAAAATTTAAAAACGTAGTATGTAAAAAGTTCTCTTTATCTAGTAATTATTATGTCTCCTATTCCAAAAATTTCAAGAGCGATGTTGGGGAAACATTATTGGTTTTCCATATTAGTCTGTCAGTCTGTCGCTCAATTTTTGCGAATCTCAGTAATTTAAAAACTACTCGTCCGATTTTAATGAAATTTCGATGATAAGTCATAATTAGCTCATTGTTTTTATACAAAGAAGAAGATATATATTTATTTGTATAAAAGTGATATTTCCATAGAAATATCTTCTTATTTGTACAGAATGGATATTTACATAGAAATATCTTCTTTTTTGTACAGAATGGATATTTCCATAGAAATATCTTCTTATTTGTACAGAATGGATATTTCCATAGAAATATCTTCTTATTTGTACAGAATGGATATTTCCATAGAAATATCTTCTTATTTGTACAGAATGGATATTTCCATAGAAATATCTTCTTATTTGTACAGAATGGATATTTCCATAGAAATATCTTCTTATTTGTACAGAATGGATATTTCCATAGAAATATCTTCTTATTTGTACAGAATGGATATTTCCATAGAAATATCTTCTTATTTGTACAGAATGGATATTTCCATAGAAATATCTTCTTATTTGTACAGAATGGATATTTCCATAGAAATATCTTCTTATTTGTACAGAATGGATATTTCCATAGAAATATCTTCTTATTTGTACAGAATGGATATTTCCATAGAAATATCTTCTTATTTGTACAGAATGGATATTTCCATAGAAATATCTTCTTATTTGTACAGAATGGATATTTCCATAGAAATATCTTCTTATTTGTACAGAATGGATATTTCCATAGAAATATCTTCTTATTTGTACAGAATGGATATTTCCATAGAAATATCTTCTTATTTGTACAGAATGGATATTTCCATAGAAATATCTTCTTATTTGTACAGAATGGATATTTCCATAGAAATATCTTCTTATTTGTACAGAATGGATATTTCCATAGAAATATCTTCTTATTTGTACAGAATGGATATTTCCATAGAAATATCTTCTTATTTGTACAGAATGGATATTTCCATAGAAATATCTTCTTATTTGTACAGAATGGATATTTCCATAGAAATATCTTCTTATTTGTACAGAATGGATATTTCCATAGAAATATCTTCTTATTTGTACAGAATGGATATTTCCATAGAAATATCTTCTTATTTGTACAGAATGGATATTTCCATAGAAATATCTTCTTATTTGTACAGAATGGATATTTCCATAGAAATATCTTCTTATTTGTACAGAATGGATATTTCCATAGAAATATCTTCTTATTTGTACAGAATGGATATTTACATAGAAATATATCTTCTTTTTTGTACAGAATGGATATTTCCATAGAAATATCTTCTTATTTGTACAGAATGGATATTTCCATAGAAATATCTTCCATAGAAATATCTTCTTCTTTGTACTGAATGAATATTTCTATAGAAATAAATCTTCTTCTTTGTAACTAATGAATATTTCCATAAAAATTGATCTTTTTCTTTCTATATAATGGATATGATTATGGAAATATCATATTCTCTCCAAAGGAGTAGATATACATTATTGTTGTTGGCATAGAAGAAATATTTCTATATAAATGTCAAAATATGTTGTTTTTTTGAAGATTAAATAGAGCTATTAACATTGGCATGTTGAAAACAATGTCATATTAATTGACTCTATTAAATCCGTAACAATCTATAACAACTATCTATGTTAAACTATTCTATCTATGTAAAACCAATAGACATTCATTCATAGGGTTAAACGGGATCAATCATATAAAATTTCGTTAATTCACTCAATTATTTTATATTGATTTACATTTTTTTTTCTGATGTTTATTTTTAAATAATTTTTTTTTTAGAAGTAAAACAGTTTGCACATAATAATGTTGGTATATTATGACGACATTTCATTTTAAGTTAATGGATGTGAAAATACAAATGATGTAATATATGTTTTGGAGGAAAGATTGTATATTATGGGTAATGTAAACTTGGAACTTAAGTAAACTTGGAGTTAATGGAATCCAACTAAACTAGTCAGGTTCAAAGGTCAAATAAACTTTGAAGACCCCCCCCCCCCCAAAAAAAATTATTTGGATTTGTACTTGTTGTAATTTTTATAATATAGGAGACCCTAGTAATAAGACTTCGATGTGTAACAATTTACCATAAGGTGCACCAGTGGAGGTGGAAATTTGAACTAACTGTTTCTTGATACTTCTTTAGATTGTTACTCCCCTTTCCTTTTTTTAAAATGTAAATAGGTATAATTATTTATAAATATTATTAAATTACTCTCTAAATAACTATTAAGAAAGAGGGATATTTAGTCCAAAGTACATCGGCACAAAGGAATATAACACTTCTGATTTTATAAGGCGAGTAACAGCCTAAACAAGAACATTCCGTACACCTTCTTTAGATTGTTACTCACCCTCTAGTTATTTTATTTTATTTTTTTATTTATTTATTTTTTTAAGGGGAGTAACAATCTAAAGAAGAATATTACGTACACCTTTTTTAGATTGTTACTCCTTTCTAATTATTTTTTAAAATTTAATTTCTTTTTTTAAGGGGAGTAACAATCTAAAGAAGAACATTCCGTACACCTTCTTTAGATTGTTACTCCCTTCTAGTTATTTTTTTTTAATTTAATTTCTTTTTTTTTAAGGGGAGTAACAATCTAAAGAAGAATATTACGTACACCTTTTTTAGATTGTTACTCCTTTCTAGTTATTTTTTTTTAAATTTAATTTCTTTGTTTAAGGGGAGTAACAATCATGTACATTCTGTACAACTTCGTAAGATTGTCTCTTCCTTCTGTTTTCTTTGTAAGGGGGAGTAAAAATCTAAAGAAGAACATTCTGTACAACTTCTTAAGACTGTCTCTTCCTTCTGTTTTCGTTGTAAGGGGAGTAACAATCTAAAGAAGAACATTCTGTACAACTTCTTAAGATTGTCTCTTCCTTCTGTTTTCTTTGTAAGGGGAGTAACAATCTAAAGAAGAACATTCTGTACAACTTCTTAAGATTGTCTCTTCCTTCTGTTTTCTTTGTAAGGGGAGTAACAATCTAAAGAAGAACATTCTGTACAACTTCTTAAGATTGTCTCTTCCTTCTGTTTTTTTTTGTAAGGGGAGTAACAATCTAAAGAAGAACATTCTGTACAAAATCATAAGACTGTCTCTTCCTTCTGTTTTCTTTGTAAGGGCCAGTCTAACGAAGTACCTGTTTCTCCAAGTAAAACGTATTACCTAATAGATAATAATAACGTATATGGATCAATATATTAAGTTTATATTGAAATGTATGTGAAGTTTCGAAAATTTTAAAATTTAACAGAGCAATTAATATTTGTTGTGATAAAGCGAATGAAACTGATTTTATTGACTTATTAAGAGCAGCTGATTTTGAGGTCACTGCACCTTAATACACCATGGAGGCTTTAGCACTGCCAAAGAACTCATACTAAGCCATTGCTACAAATTTATTGGTTTTACCAAAAATGTAGATTAATACTAAAAAATGTAGATTAATACTAAAAAAATGTAGATTAGTACTAAAATGTAGATTAGTACTAAAATGTAGATTAATACTAAAAATGTAGATTAATACCAAAAATGTAGATTAATTCCAAAAATATAGATTAATACAAAAAATGTAGATTAATTCCAAAAATGTAGGTAACAAAACAATAGGAAAATTATTATTTCACCTACCATCCAATTTTCAATAATGTCGGAGAAGTAGTTTTTAAATATTTTGGATCACAAATATTGAGCGACAGACTTACAAATGACTAACGAATGACTAACAAATGACTTCATGACTATGAAATCAAAAATGTCCCCTGATGTTTGAAACGTATTTTTGTTCTGGAATTTGTGGAATTTGTGACATAAATATTTTCGTTCTTCAGACCGACAACAACCACAAATATTAACTGCCGTTACCTTCGGTAAGCCCGAAAGCAATATAATTAAAACTTATTTACTTGTTGGTAAACAAGTATAAATCGTTTGTAAAATGTCATCATTTGTATGAATGTTATCTTTTGGCAACATTGATTGATGAACTCTTTTTCAACTAATGTCAAATTGATAACTTGTTTTCAATTTTCTTTTTATTGGTTGTCAAAAAATATTGTCATGTTTTTTTCAATTTGCTAAATTGATTTTGATTATTATCAATCATTTTGAATTATAAAATCCAAGTATGTACTACTCCAAACCTATTAAGTTTAAATTGAAATATCGCAACTTCTCTTTTTAAATAACCGGCGTTAAAAGCTATTTTCTAAGTAACTATATTTTTCCCGGGAAATGGCTTTTATAACGTTGAATACGTATTTAAATGGACTACATTTTAAAATTTTTTAATCAAAATCGTTGAAACCTCTTCAAGAAAATTTTTTAAAAAGTGTTTGGGCCAAATTTGGAGTTAGAATTTATTTCTAAATTTTTCCTCTGGGTATGATTTTTCTATACATATATGCCAAATTTTGTTCAAAATCAGCTTATTATTTTAGGCTTTAGGCGTCTGCACAGACGACAGACAGACATTTATTAAAAAAACAGTTTATCGGACTCAAGGGACCTCAGGACGTGTAATTCTATTAAAATAGAATTTTTGCGTGAAAATAAAATAACATAGGATAATAACAATTCAAAGAAGTGCCATTTTTACTTCCATAAAAATGGAAGTATGGTGATACCCTCCAATACGTGATTCCGAGATCTCTATGAAGGAGGGGTCTTAAGAACCAAGTCTTATAACCAAGGAGGGGTATCATAGAAATCCGTTTCATATACATGAATGTCTGTGCGTACGTATGTATGTATTTACGTACGTTAGTTCGTTCGTTCGTGCGTTCGTTCGGAACTTTAAACCTCTATAACATCGCTTCAAGACATCGCATTGAGATGCGGTTTGCGGCATTTTTTAGAAATTTTGTCGGCAAAACTGATGGCGCAAACCACATCGTAGCTCCCGAAGTTTCGGAGCTACAGTCACTTAAGCACGAAATCGGTCTGTCGACGATAACTTCAGTAGGCTTTATTTGATTTCAATTTCCTTTGGGGTATATATGTGTCCTATATAGTAGATTGTACCTATACTTTTTGAGTACAATCGGACAAGCGGTTTGGGAGATATTAGCATTTTAGTGTTTTTTTAAGGGTTTTTTCGGAACCAAATTGCGGGTAAACTGTAAGTCGTATCGAAAAGCGGATAGCACCAGCGGTAACTGATTTTAAAAGATCTACAAATTTGGTCCTATGACTTTTTTGTCGTAGGACCATCCCTTCTACCTTAAATATAGACATGTTTTTTATTGTGTTTATTATTTTTGTTGCAAAACTTTAATCAATATTAGCTGTTTGTACGATGTAGTTTATACAGAGTTCTCTCTAGCTCACGTATTGACACGGCCACGGCAACATTTCATGGAAGTCATGTGTGGGAATTCCACACCGGTATTTATTTTAATCGATATTAAGTAAAAATTTTAAAATTGTTTGTTTATATTTTCCCCGTTTATTATAACTGGTCTCTTATATTACTTCGCTTTGTAAATCTCATCGCACGTAAGTTTCATCGCACACCTATTACCCCAATTTTGAACCACTTCCCGTCTTTCAATTCTTTCCCAAATTTTGCACACGGAAACAATTTAGGTAAAGAATACAAAAATTAAAAAAAAAAGTTGAAAATAAGACCAGTTTTTAAAAATGGTATTTTTATATTATTTTTTTATACAGGTCCGATTTTAAATACATAAAGAATAAATGAAGTAAGGTAATTGCTATAGAAGTGTGATTATGTATTGAATTAGTTTTGAATACGTACGTGTAAAGTGCGAGGAAGAAGGTAAGCGATAGTAGACTCAGATAGTTAGATGATAGCGCGGCCATGTCTTGCGAGGGACTGAAGTCTTAGAACTCCTCGAGTAGGTCTCCTAGCTGCGGTAGCAGGTCGCATCTCCTACCCTCGCTATCCAACAGAGTCGCAACTCCTGCTCTAGCAGCGGCAGCAGGTCGCACATCTACCCTCGCTGTCTACTAGAGTCGCAATCCCTGCTCTAGCAGTCGTGTCTATAACTCACACGCCCTTTTAAAATTTTAACTGTATTTTGTAGGGAATACCACTGTTTTAAAAATAACTTGTACCTACTTATTTTGTTAAATTGCCTAGAATTTTCACCTTTTCATTTAAGAATATAAATTCAGTCCAGTTTATAACTTAGAAAATAATAAAGTACTTAATAAAATAACAGAATCAAATTGGATTCTGAAAAAATCACATTATACAGAGTAACTTTAATAAAACAAATCCGGATAATCGCAAATTTATACAATTAAACTTTGGAATTTTAAAGGATGTTTAATTATTGCCTGTTAGACGTAATATAATTTTAAACCATCGTATAAATAGTAAAAAGAGGAAATTTGTTTCTTATTAAATCCTAGCGGATCCGGTTAATCAGATATCCTGATAATAGTAGGCCGGATTTGTGAAATCAACGTATTTCAGTTACTGATATGCAACATAGTTTTATTGTTCTTAAAAAAAAGAATTTTTTCCGTGGTAGGCTGTGAAATAGTAACTTTAGAGCCTAGAAAACAAAGCTAAAATCAATTTTTTCGTTACGTGGACTTAAAAAATCTTTTCATTACTCCTGGGAGTAAAGAAAAATTATTTTACGTCCTAGGACGCAAAAAATTTTTATTGTACTACAAGAACTTGTCAAAACTTCCGTAGGAGCGCTAATTTCTTACTAATGTGGCTCTTAGTACAATTGAATTCCGCTAGATGTCAATGCGTTTTATTTATCTT
>KZ653389.1:78313-88749 GCA_001010745.2 Gerris buenoi
CCCCGCCCCCCAACAAAAAAAGTACTGAAATATTTGTGATTACCGAATAGTAGTTTCGGGTTACCTTAATTGCTGACAACATTTACTGCAGTAAAACTGTATTAGGTATTAAACTGAAATGGTGTGTACTGTAGATAAAAAATGAGTGGCCTATATTTATTTTTAAATAATATTAATAATAACATAACTATACGCATAATTAATAACATAATTTCAAAGGTACCAGCGTAAGCATGTCAAATTTTTAAAGTGTAAAATTAATTTGTTTTTAATAAATAAACACGTGAATTAAAATTGTGGCAGAACATTTTCTGCTTCCCAGAAATTGCCGCCCTGGGCAATTGCCCAGTCTGCCCATTGGTAACTGAGGGACTGGGTAAAAATGTATGACCATCTATCAACAACCAGAACAAGATTCATATAGTTTGGCTGCAGATAAAGTAGAGATTCTACTCATCCGTGACAAAGGCAAATCATTAGACGTAACTAAAGTGTTGAAATATTTCAAACAATAAGATAATAAAGTTTTTTTTCAATGTTCAAGCAAATCTCAACAACCCTCTTATAGAACAATAATTTCTTTCTTTTACCAATTAATAATTACGTTGGATATGGGAGCGATTAATTATTAGAAGATAATTAATAATTAGTATAATTGGGGAACCTTGGTTGCTCATTACTATAGAGTGTGGGCTACTCATTCAGGAAGTCCATGTTCAATTCCTCACTGAGACAAGAAAGTTTAGGGAGATGCTGTGTTCAGTTCACACAGTGTTCAAGACACCATGAACCTTCTCCGATGGACAGTGAGCCAAAACCCATCTATTATTTCAAAATTCCAAACAAGGTGCCTTCTTGGAATAAGGACCTGGTAATATTTTAAAGGGAACCTCCAAATGAACTGGTCATGGCATTGGCCCCTTCAGCTCTGGTGGCAAATCTGGCTGGCTACCATAGGAAATTGGAGGGTAAAGAGCATGCACCAAGGAAGATAAGAATACAGCTCTGTGTGCAGCCAAAAGCCCTAGTGTGTGGTTCTCTTGGTGGCTATTTTTCTTTTATTTTCATGTTTTTACAAATCCATTAAAATCTAAAGGAGTTTTAGAGTTGCTGAGAGGAGTAATTATTTAAGGCTTGCCCTGGTACCCAGGGAAGTACAATTAGTTCCTTGCAGCTGGTACCCAGCTCAGATCTTCACTTCGGGACCTACCACCTTCATCCAAACACCTACCACCTTTATCCAAACACCAAACACCTACCNTATTAAAGGCAGCAGTTTTCCTCACTTATGTCGACGTATGAAAATAAAAGTTTTGTTTAAAAATTTATTAAAATAACGAGGATTAACATAAAGATAAAAATGGATACTAAACCATACAATACTATTATGTATGAAGGGCTCTGTATTTGCATCCACTGCAGGCTTAGTGCTTATGTTATTAAAAAACCAATGATGGCTTTGATTTTAATTTTAATTTAATTATTGTAGCATAGTTTAATGAATACAAGCTATAATTATTATTAAATCCGATTAATTATTTATGTATTAATAATAATTATCAGTTTAATGATAAATAAAATTAAATAGATCTGTACTTTATTTTATGAACTTATTTTTATATTGTATCTTGTCAAACTGACACATAGAAAACAATATTTGAATAATTTCTTCGGCCAAGCTTTAACGAAAGAGAACAGGGAGCATGAAAGTGTGAATATATTAATTAATGTGGAGCATGTCTTAAAGAGCACAAGTAAGACAAAAATGTAGTGACATCAGGTAACAAGAACATCATGAAGCCTGAACACATATCTAAAAGGTAAGCCAGGCCCCAATCCCCAATTTAGGGTAAGCCGAACCCTGGGAAAAACCTTTTGTAGCCTTTCTTCTTTTAGTTCTTGTAGCCTTTCTTTCTTTTACCAATTAATAATTACGTTGGATATGGGAGCGATTAATTATTAGAAGATAATTAATAATTAGTATAATTGGGGAACCTTGGTTGCTAATTACTATAGAGTGTGGGCTACTCATTCAGGAAGTCCATGTTCAATTCCTCACTGAGACAAGAAAGTTTAGGGAGATGCTGTGTTCAGTTCACACAGTGTTCAAGACACCATGAACCTTCTCCGATGGCCAGTGAGCCAAAACCCATCTATTATTTCAAAATTCCAAACAAGGTGCCTTCTTGGAATAAGGACCTGGTAATATTTTAAAGGGAACCTCCAAATGAACTGGTCATGGCATTGGCCCCTTCAGCTCTGGTGGCAAATCTGGCTGGCTACCATAGGAAATTGGAGGGTAAAGAGCATGCACCAAGGAAGATAAGAATACAGCTCTGTGTGCAGCCAAAAGCCCTAGTGTGTGGTTCTCTTGGTGGCTATTTTTCTTTTATTTTCATGTTTTTACAAATCCATTAAAATCTAAAGGAGTTTTAGAGTTGCTGAGAGGAGTAATTATTTAAGGCTTGCCCTGGTACCCAGGGAAGTACAATTAGTTCCTTGCAGCTGGTACCCAGCTCAGATCTTCACTTCGGGACCTACCACCTTCATCCAAACACCTACCACCTTTATCCAAACACCAAACACCTACCACCTTCATCCAAACACCAAACACCTACCACCATCATCCAAACACACATCTACATCAGTACACATCTACATACATAATAATTTTAAAGGAGCCTAAGGATGTCATGGATAACTAAAGCTTACATTTGTGTTATTAAGAAAAATTATAAAAACAATGGCCTCTACACTCTTGAAAGGCTACACACACACTTGCCTCTTTTGAGTTTCCACAAAATTGAAGGGAAAGTCCCTTGACAGCAGATTTGCCAATAGTAGTAAGCTTCTAATCCAAGAACTTGGGGCCCCTTTAGATGCTTGCAGACTAAAACCTATGAACTAGCCTGCATTGATGGTCTAGTGTTCAATAGTGCTTGACCAAGTATGATGAGGTTTGAGCATCATATGGGTACAGTTGCAGGCTAGCTTCAACGACACATGCGTTGAGCAAGTAGCACATAGTGTAGGGTTTAGTCTGGTGGGAAAGGTTTGAATCTCACAACTGGCTTTTGGAACAAACCCAAATCTTGTGTCAGTGTATGGCTTTGCATGGATCACCCCGCCCTATGAGCTCTTTTAGTTGATTATGTTTCCACCAATTTCTGCACTGAAGAGTGCAGAAATTGGTAATAATTTCAGCACCTTATAGAGGCTGAAAGCTTCTTTGACTTTTAAATAAATATTTTACGTAGAGAGACTTTGCCTTCTACTTTTAATGATGATCTCTACTCACGCTTAATATCCTCATCTCATTTTTTAAATTAATTATTGTTCAATTATAAATATTCATTTGTATGAATATTTAATATAAAACATGGGTTAAACTGCAGAACACGGTATCCCTACTTGATATGTATTATTAGAGTAAGGTATATTATAAATTTTATATACTGGAATAACTTTGTCAAAGTAACTTTGGACAAAGGAACATCATTAGCAAGGTCATGCTATTTTAAGGAATTACCTATATAATTCAACTAAAATAAATATAGTCTTTATAATACAATAAAGATAGTCCAGGAGATAGCATGCAAGTGCAAAAAAGAATAATAAGAAATAAGAATATGTTTATATATAAGAATATGTGGTCGTGTAAGTTCATCCGTGGAACATGGCAATAGGCATTTAGGAAAAAAAAAAAAAAAAAAAAAAAATCAGTGGAGAGTCCTGCCCTTTTTGGTGGACAAGTGTAATTTTTCATGACCCTGAGGACAAAATTAGTTAGTAGACCAAAAATCAAGTTGATGGTAGTTCGTCACTTGATAGGTTAGTTAGTCAAATACAACTCCAAATCAAAGTGGTTAACTATTAAGTGACAAACTAACATCAACTTAATGTTTGGACTACTAACTAATTTTGAACTCAGGATCATGAAAATCACACTGTCCACCATAAAAGGCTGAACATGGCTGCTCTCCACCGGTTAGTTTTTTTCAAATGCCTATTGACAAGCTATGTCCAGCTGATGAACTTAGCCGACCACATATTCTTAAAAGTTACAAAAAGATTTACTTATACACAAAATTCTAGCTTTATGTTAGTCAGATTCTATTTTTGCACACTATCTCCAAGGACTAAGATGTTTTGAGATTGAATTATATAAACAAAAATTAATGAAATTCCCTTCTAAATTGACGGATCAAAGCTAAGAGGGGAGGATGGCAAATGGTGAACTGGTTAAAAGACCCAGTTAATTTAGTGACAGGATNAAGATTGGACTAGGCTCACAAATCTTATGATCGTGGTCATTTATTTGTTCTATATGGATGATATCAGGGTGCAATCAAGAATGATTAAAAATTACTTTGCATTTTTACTACGTTTTTTATTAGCTTGCTTTCTTGTTTGTTTGTTTTAACCTAATGAAATTACTTTATCTTTGATACAGTTTGATAGTACTTTAATTAAATCGTTTTGAACAATTTTGCCTAAATAGTGAGCGTTTGTTCTATTATTCTATTTTGATAGTACTTGGATAAGATCATTTTGCCAAAATAGTGAGCATGTGTGTTCTATCCTTATTTTGATAGTACTTGGATCAGATCGTTTTGAATAATTTTGCCTAAATAGTGAGCATGTGTGTTCTATCCTTATTTTGATAGTACTTAGATCAGATCGTTTTGAATAATTTTGCCTAAATAGTGAGCATGTGTGTTCTATCCTTATTTTGATAGCAATCTTTGGTAAATGATCCTAAAGAGGTTTCCTCTGTTTATGATGATTTACCAACAGGTGATAGCCGGAAAAAAAGTGTCAGACTAACATCAGGCTAGAATTTTGTGTATAAGTAAGTCTTTTGGTGTCTTTTAAGAATATTTAAGAAATGTGGTCGGCTAAGTTCGTATGCCAATAGGCATTTGAAAAAAACAAACCCGGTGGAAAGAGGCCATCTACCGCCCTTTTTGGTGGTGATTTACTTATATAAAAAATACAAGCTTAATGTTAGTCAGACACTTTTTTGCACGCTATCTCCTGGACTATCAGTATAAGCCATCTTTTATTATTCTACAATGAATATAGATTCTAGATAACATTCACCTCACCCACATTTAAATAGACAGAGGTAAATAATTATTCACAGGCAGGACGTCACCCGGGTATTGCTAGTATGTGTATATGATTATTAATAAATGGATATATTTATGCAATACATATATCTACATTAGAAAATATTATGAATTATTCTTAAATATTTGAATTAAATTACTTTCTTTTTTAATAAAAAAAATGGTAACATTTCATTCATGAATGTGTTGAAGCAGTATGATTTTAACTAGTACCCTAAATCAGTGTAATCCAGAAATGTTAAATCTAATAATTTCTCAACTTTTTTATTTGTCTAGACCACTTTGGGCAGAGCTATTATTTCTGTCCAAAATCTTTGTGATTTATTATTAAGCGGCTAAATTCAACGTGTCCATTTAAGGGAACACAATTTAAATTTCACCCAAACACTAAGTTAGAAGACTAAATTTGAGCCTTGGAGCTGCTATTTCAAATTTTCCCATTGGATACAGTTAATCTTCCCTTCAGGAACTTTTAAAGAACCTTAAGAAAATGATTCTAGNGATTGTGTCAACTCTAATCTTATAGACTGTAAGTATCATTAATATGATTGTAGAGAGGGTCTAAAATGCCTTGAAATGGTTCCAAAAAAGGATGGCACGGCTGTGCTCAACTTGGCAGGGGCACAGTTGTGCCCTAGATTTGCGCTCCTTCATCACTACAGTAGGAATGAAGAGGATTTGGTTGGTCCCCTTGTGGGTTGACTGCCTCACACTTTAATTAATATTTGGTTATTCGGCCAATATAATTACTATTAATAATAAAACAAAATAACAAATACAAAAATTAATTATGATTTTTATTTGAAAAAAATATTAAAATAAATAGGAATGTGTATTCTGAGACAAGCCTCTACATTTTTTAAATTCGGGTGATAATGAAAGGGTGACTGGAGTAATGCGGCGACCAGCTAATAGTTTAGTGATGACCACGAAGACTTGTTGAGATGACCCCCAGCATGTGGGTTGGGTGAAGATGACAGTTTAAAGCATGTATATAAGTAACGCGGTGCATGTTTGTTGGGTTATGGTGCTGCATGATTTACTTCT
The DNA here is from genome assembly GCA_001010745.2 of Gerris buenoi. Classification (NCBI taxonomy): domain Eukaryota; kingdom Metazoa; phylum Arthropoda; class Insecta; order Hemiptera; family Gerridae; genus Gerris; species Gerris buenoi. The sequence continues at coordinate 84,493 of KZ653389.1, forward strand.
TGGCTGTGAGAGCCTGGTACATGCCACGGAACTTATCAGCGCCATCTTGGTTAGCTTCCTGGTAACACTTGGCTGTGGTCTTTACCTGAAAACATCAAATATTGTTAGAAGATAGAAAATAGGATGAATTTGGGTGAAAGGGGAATATACACAAATATACCTTACTATATTTGAAAATTGGGGGAGGGTTACAATTGTTAAAACTAATTAACAGGTTATTGACAACTAATTATAAACTAAAAATGATATAATTATGAGGGATTGTTATAAATTAGAGTTCGTTAGAGTTATTTTTTTTATTTTATTTATACCAAGTGATTTTTCTTTACGAATTATGATGTTTGGAAGGCACTAGGCCACTTTAAATTCAAATTTAAAACTGCATATTTTGCATATTTCGGGCATTATTGCATATAATTGCATATTTCCGGCATAAGTGCATATTATTGTATATTTTCGCATAAATGTTCTACTTTTTGAGAGAAATTTACACTAAGGTGCATATTTTATATGATGTTTCTAGTCAAACATATATTATCTAGGTACCAAAACCTTTTGAGGATTAGAAGTCATTCACTGAGTAACGGTGCACGTACCTCTTAAGCTTCTGCCAGGACAGGGGGTTTACCCGTCCCTACTAGTTAATACCCTAAGAAGGCTTGTTTTTCGACTTACCCCCGGACAACAACCGCAAAGTCATTCAGAGATTGGCATTTATTAAAGCTTATTTCAGGGACCTTCCAAATATAATTGAAAAACTGGGTCCGACTAGGGAAAGACGTAGACAAAAAAGTGGACGAAGTTCTTCACCGTAATCTGGGCTGGACCACTGTGGAGAACGTCACCCAAATCCTGGAAGGGTCGGAGTGTAGAGACGAAATAGACAATCTGACCCCAGCTGACGTCGCTGCCCTAAAATATGTTCCAGTAGTGTCGTGCGACGTTGAGAGAACGTTTTCATATTAAAAATGGTTCTTTCCGACCGCAGACGAAATTTTAAGATTACAAATTTAGAGGAAGTCTTAGTAGTTCAGACAAATTTTCTTACTGATTCCTAAATTTAAATAATTTATTAAAAATTAATTAATATAATAATATTCCTAAATTGATTAAAATAATGGTATATTTTAATTGTTAGGGTTTTGTAGATACTTCTCAAAACCCTTATGCCGAGGGTGATGTGTCCGTCTGTCCGTCGCTCTTTGGTTCATAGGGCCCGAACCGTTCAAGCGAAAGTGCTGAAATTTGGAACCCTGGTGCAACTTTTTGACCCAACCAGAGGAAAAATATACAGAAGTCCATAATTAGATTTGCGCATGCGCAATTCAAAAAAATGTGGTAAACTCAAAAATTTACATTTTTTTAAATTTTTGAGTGGGGTATCAAATGAAAGCTGCTGAAGAGTAGAACACAAATATATATATGCTTTTTTAAATTTTGCATTCCTTATAGGGGAAAAAAATCAAAATATACCCAAAAAAAATTTCCCCCCCCCAACCACTATAGATTGGCTGGTGCTAAAATTTCGAAATAATTCATGCTAATGCCTTATTGTTGGGCGATGAAAATTCCGGGAGTTGATCCCAAATTTTTAAAAATTGTCAATTTTGGGCGCGAAATAGTGAAGTGCGCCCAAAATTTTATTTTTTTAAAATTTTGAGTTGGGTATCAAATGAAAGCTGCTGAAGATTAGGACACAAATATATATTTGCTTTTTTAAAGTTTGCATTCCTTATTGGTTTATTACTGATAAAAAACATTGTGACCCCCCGGGGAATCGAACCCGGACTCTTGAGATCGAAGACCAGAAATCATAATTACATAATGGGTATGCTTACTCATCTACAAAACCCTAAAAAGTACTTGGACTAAGTACTTCCCTGTGATTTTTTTTAAAATATAGTCAATATCTCTATTTTTGGTGATTATTCTTGTGTATTCTACTGCCTAATCTTTAAATGCCAGTTTTTTGAGTATTTTAAACCCTCTAAATGCACTTTAGTTAGCACTATTCAATATGTATAGCTGCCTATTGGAGTTTATATATTAGGAATAAATGCATATTTAAGGGAATATATTTGAGATACGTGCATATTTGAGTGAATATATTTGGGATAAGTGCATATTTGAGTGAATATATTTGGGATAAGTGCATATTTGAGTGCATATATTAGGGATAAGTGCGTATTTTAGTGTATATATTGCATATTGTGTATAGTGTGCATATTTCGCAATTTTCCAATGCATATATTGAGGTTTTTAAGTGCATATTGATCCAAACTCTAGTTATAATAGACAAATCTCTCATAATTATATTTTTAATTAACAATTGTTAGGCTGGTTGAACACATGTCAGACAACATTTATTTGGCACAGGGAGCAATAAACATTGTAAATTTATTAACATGTTCCATCTGAAGGATAAGATCCATAATTTTTCTGTACCCTAAATTAACATTATTTTCATTACCAAAATATTATTTGGCACAGGGAGCAATAAACATTGTAAATTTATTAACATGTTCCATCTGAAGGATAAGATCCATAATTTTTCTGCACCCTAAATTAACATTATTTTTATTACCAAAATATTATAGTTATGATTTAAGTATTATGTGAACTTTTTTATAATTAAAAAAAAATCTTTTCAATTGTTAAAGTTAATTAATTAACAATAAGTAAATTAATTTTTTAGGCTGATAAGAAACTTTTTTCTCAACCAAAATGACTGATAAAAGATAAATTTTATAAATTAATGCGATGTAATTCTTTAAAATAGCGAAAAATACAAATCAACTATTTACCATATTATTAATTACGAAGCGCTAGAATCTAAGCTACACTTATGTTTTATCACCTTTAAAAAGTTCCTCAACTGCGTTTTTCTCTAATGTCTGATAGCGACTCATTATGAAAGAGGTGTATGTACAGTATGCTTATCTAAAGTTTTGACTTTTGACTCTCAGATTGGCCAACCTAAATGAGGAAAAAAATAAAGCCTCTAGGCCTGTGTGACAAGTGGGGTCAGTAACATTTTTGTTTGCCTAGTTGGCCCGACCTTCTAGAATTCTAAATCCTGACTTCTCATTGGATCCCCACCCCAAATTTTCGGATTTTCCCACGTTGTGAAAACTTTAGATAATCTAACTGTAGTTTAATAACCAAACAATACCTCTATCACAAATATTTAATTAATTAAATAGCAATAATTAATATAGTAATTTTTTGTGTGAAGACATTGTTTGGTTATAGAACTGTAGAACTTCACCTCTTATATAATGAAGTTTTTAAAAAAATGTTTGCTTTTGCAAAAAAATTTAAGCTCTCCAATTTTATTAATTAAAAATTTAAACAAAAAGTTCGTCTTGAATTGAAAGTAATAAGGAAATGGGGTTTTTGGGCCCATTTTTAATTTTTTATTAAACTTATTGAAATTAATATAGAGTAAAAAGTGATAACATTTTAATTAGTGTATTTGAAACTTTAAAATTTGATTCCAATTTCTTTATGACTTTTAAACAGAGAATGATGTCTTAAATTATAAATTTGGCTCTATAAGTTTGATTTGCAAAATGGCTGAGTTGCCAGATTTCATTGAATAACGTTAGTTATATCTAACTTGCATTGATAGATAACTTCTTTTAAATGTTGACAGTTTATTTTTAAAAATCTATTAATATTATTCAAAATTGTTTCGTTATAAACAATAATTTAACAAATTTGCACTTGAGTTAAAAGGCACTCTGGTTATAAATATCTTAAATTGATAACACTTTTGATAAAATACCCAAGTATCACAGCTTAACTATACACTTAACTAGATAACAACCCAATGTTAAAGTGATGTTAAAACCTTTTAGATAACCAACTGATAATGAAACCTTTCGATTAATAATCCAACACTTACAGAGATAAAGCTTAAAATAAATGTAAATCAACTATGTTTAACAGCTTCTGTTATATTTACCTTTTCGTACCACTTCTTAACATTGGGAAAGCGGCTCAGATCGTAACCCACAGCCTGCAAAATAATGTAATTTACAGATCAGTAAAAAAAAAAAAATAAATAAATAAAAATAAATAAAAATGGCGGCATATTGCTTTGCTTTTTAAGTTTCATCGCACACCTGTTACCCCAATTTTGAACCACTTCCCGTCATTCAATCTTCTTCAAATTTTGCACATAGAAACGTCTAAGGTGAAGAATACAGAAACCAAAATAATAATAATAAAAAAACAAAATGGCGGCATATTTCT
>KZ653390.1:0-17772 GCA_001010745.2 Gerris buenoi
TGGTTTAAGTCCCGGCGCTGGAGTCTATTTTTCTCTGTCTGTCTCCCATTGTTAATAATAATAATAATTATAATTTGATGTAAATTAAAATTTAAACTTTCCGTAGTATGAATACCACCAAAAACTTAAAAATGAAATGTATATTTTTATTTTCAAAAAAATAAAATTTTTGAAAATATAATCTTATGTAAGAAAACATTTTTTTGTTCTTACTGAAGTACGTATTTTTTAATTTCTTATATCATAATACAGTTTGTTTTCTTGATTTTTACTTGACGTAATAATGAATTTCCCTTCTTAACTTTGTCAGTAGGTTTAATAGCTGTGTGTTCATTGTTACTTGATGATATTCGGGATTAAGAGAAGAGGAGTGGGAGGGGGGGGGATTTCAAGACTCAGATCAAAGGTACCGAGTGAACGTAATACTACAAAGAACAGATGAGAACTCCCCTGAGAAAAACAAGTTTACTTCTCAAAGAACTCCAACTTGTAGACTGTAATCGATAATCCTTTGACTCAGCCAAGCGTGGTTACGAATCCCATGAGAGTGACAACTAAGCTCTCAACTTGAGTAGTTCAATATGACCATATAATTGGAGGGGGAAAATTTATCGAAGAAATAATAATCAACGGATGCCACTAAACCATGAGAGTGACAACTAAGCTCTCAACTTGAGTAGTTCAATATGACCATATAATTGGAGGGGGAAAATTTATCGAAGAAATAATAATCAACGGATGCCACTCAACGGTCATTAAGTTTCTTATCACAAATGTTATTTTGAGAAAGTTTTGTGAAGGTTTTTTTCCTATCCCATGACAATTTAAGACAAAGAAAAATACTTGTGGTGTCGCGGGACATCCGGTAGGAACGAAGTTCTTTACGCTTTTCATTAAATACAAATTATAAAATCACACTGCTAAGTATACAATTCTAACTACTTATACATGACGGGGTTAAAAAAGACACGAAATTAAAAGTAACTAACTATTTGTACTAAGCGGAGTTAAGGAAAAATTAAAAGAAAAGCATTATTTTTATCATTGAAGCAAGCGTCTTGCAATAAATATGTATTGAATATAGAGAAAAAAGTTAATGATGAGTTTATAGTTAAAGAGTAAGGTTGTAGTGGGTTGGAAATAGGACTGTTCTTTAATTACCCGGCGTACTAATTTAAAATATAATAAAATTTATCACTTCCCTACACAAAAACTTGTTTTTATAGGTTGAAATTTTACATGCTTGTTTTAATTGTACTTTAGACCATGAGTATGAAATTTTATTAAAATCGTTGTTAGAACGTGGGATATCGGTAAAAACGTTGTTTTCTCTATTTTAAAGTTAAGGTCCGCTTTAATAAATCCAGCGATCTTAATCACTTCATAGCAGTGTCGGCGTTTGTTTTACTAAAAAAAAAGAATTGTTATAAAAGTTGTTTGTCACATTTTACGTTCGAAGTTTACGTTTACGCGAGCGTTGTACGCGAACGCTTGGGTGGATAACGTTGTCCAACGAACTCGTCCTGAGAATTGGTAAAATGTTGTGTACCAAATTTCAACAACTCGATCATCTTTTACTCAAGTTATCGTCATCAGTCGATTTCGTGACGGTTCGTTTTGTGACGCTAAAGATGGAAACACACTACCATCACGTCACGTGATGTCACATCACGTGATGGTAGTGTGTTTCCACCTTTACTGGGATTAACTCCCGGGCTTCTCACTGTATAATGTGCCATAAGGAACTTCGTTCCCATAATTTTGACGCTATTATAAGCTTCTCCATACTCTAAGATATCACAAAGATTCGTCTTGTATAACATAGTAGGATGGGAGATAATAACATACTTACTAATATAAGGTTCAATAATTCTTATATTGACTCCAAAAAATGAATATAACATATCAAGACAGTACACTACAAATGCCTGCACAATTGTGGTAAAATAGGGAATGGAAAAAAGAAAAAATTCGTCCATTAAAATTCAAACTTTGTTTATGATTTCCTCCATGCAGTAAAATAGATTACCTGAAGTAAGGTGGAGTACGGGGAAAAAAATGCAGAATTTTTTCCGCATAAATTGGAATGATTCAATCAATCCGATTCGATTAAGTTAGATAAAATAACTAAAAAAGAAACACACCACGTGCATAATTTCATTTAAGTTATCCGTTCACTATAAAAAACAAAACATTTTTTTCCCCTCTTCAATTTCCCGGACTCTTTATCCATTCAATTCTGCTGCTATGACGATGTCATAAAACAAGTTTCATTTCCTTTAGTCTGGTCTCTTTTACCCATACTAGCTGAACATCAGTCGTTTGTTCGTATAAATAAAATCATTAGATTCTTCAAATGCTTAGTAATAATAATAATAAAATGTTATAACTATAAAAAAAAAGAATCATGAGAAAAGATAATATTGACATAAATATAAATTCTAAAAATATAAAATATAGAAGATAACAATCCATTGGACAACAATAAAATCTTTTAAATCCTTCTAAATGAACATAAACCTCTTTTAAACTTTCTATACCTTGCCCTTTCTCGGAAAAATATAAATGGAATATAAAATATATTATATATCTATAGAAGGTACATGAGTAGAGGTGCACAACTATTATTCGGTTGGGACGGTGTATTTCTATAGCTTTAAATTTCTTTAGCCTCAAAGCTCGCTCTATTTGGTAGAAACGTTCGTCATTATCGATGTTCAATTGAGGATTTTCTAGGTATGNCTACATTAGTTTTTGCTTGAGGTTTTTATTATTGATAATTTATTTTTGCTAGGTACTATGATTTAACGCTTGATAGAGAACTTCATACGAATGTTTAAATAAATCAATATTTTACTTGAAGGAACTTTATGCTAGATTTTTTTTTGGTTTTTAATTTATATTGAATACATTCTTTTGTATGTCATAATTAGGCACTGATGACAGCCAATTGGCCAAATGATGACTTTGGACATTAAAATTAATTTTGTGGAATGGCTTTCGTTTTAATTATTCTTTATTAAATAAGTCTCTTTCGAATAATAGTATCGTTTACCTTTCTTTACTGAAAGTGTAAAGTTTGTTGTATGTAGCAGTGTAAACGTTTTTATTTTCCTTCACTCTTTCAACTACCTGAGCTAACATAGTTAGCTAGCTGTTTCTGTTTGTATACCAGCCATCATTGAACCGCACTGACCAGGGTCAAAGAGCCCTTCGTATAAAGAACTAATCATCAATCTAGTTTTGATTTTAGTTATCCACTCGTTTACCACGTATATTCTTTCCTCACTGCACAAATACTTATAGCAATTATATTGGAAAATAATTACCATCCCTTCGTATAGAGATCTAAACATCAACATAGTTTTAATTTTAGTTATCTCATCGTTCACCATGTATGTGTATTATTTCCTCACTGTACAACTACTTATAGCAATTCTTTTGGAAAATAATTGCGAGCCTTTCGTATAGAGATCTAATCATCAACCTAGTTTTAATAATTTTATTAATTTCCTCGTTCACCACGTATATTCATTCCTCACTGTACATTGTAAATTATCTTACATAATAATATACCTTAATCTTTTCTATTGCTCAATAATATTTTGTTGCGTGATTTATGTCTAATTTACTTGTAGGTTAGTAATTATCTTACATAATAATGTACCTTAATCTTTTCTACTGCTCAATAATATTTTGTTGCGTGATTTATATGTCTAAATTACTTATCGTTTAGTAATTATCTTACATAATAATATACCTTAATATTTTCTATTGCTCAATAATATTTTGTTGCGTGATTTATGTCTAATTTACTTGTAGGTTAGTAATTTTCTTACATAATAATGTACCTTAATCTTTTCTACTGCTCAATAATATTTTGTTGCGTGATTTATATGTCTAAATTACTTATAGGTTAGTAATTATCTTACATAATAATATACCTTAATATTTTCTATTGCTCAATAATATTTTGTTGCGTGATTTATATGTCTAAATTACTTATCGGTTAGTTTCTTAAAGAATTAATTGGTTTAACTCAACTCAAATAGTCATTCCAGTAGCTGGTTCTCAAATATTATCAAGCATTTTATAAGGAGGTTAAATGTCGAAGGGGGAGCATTCTAGAAGTCTTTTAGTCCTGTATACTAAGACAGACTCCTTTAATTCCAGTTAAATAAGAACTTAGCTGAAAGCGATTAAACCAATTCCTCGATCCTTCTGCAATAAAGCTCAAGTAGACCCCCTCCCTAATTTTCCGCGTTCCGAATTCTTTTGGCTGCCACTCGCTAATTTATTTCCAATTCATTTAAAAATAATCCCCGGCCGAGTTTTGAGAGGCTGAATTCGGATCGTTAAGCCAAGCCTTTAAATCAGTCAACTTGAAAATTAAGTAATCTTAAAATCTTGTCTTTCAAAATTTACCCTCCGAAAAATAGTTTGTAAAAGAAAAAAAAGAGGAAAATAATTCGAGTTTTGGAAGAAGAATTTTGAGTTTATTTTGATAATATAGTATAACTTACAGATTATATTCAGATTTATTCATAGAGTGTATTGATCTATTTATATATATATTTTTTTTTGTCTAAATTTAAAGGAATATCATCGACTTGAAGACGTCAGCTTAATGACCCGTTAACTTAAAGCATCAACTAAAGGCCCCCATACACGATCAAACATTTTGCGCAAACCTAAAGTGTGGGAAAATTTAAGCCATACACGTCAAACATCATGTTTGCACAAACATCAAACAGTCCCATACACGGTCAAAATGTTTGATCGTGTATGGGGGCCTTAAGGTTCTAATAATAATACTAAATTTAACATCATTATAATTGTACAATCTTATAAAATAATCGACGTGTCTGTAAGCTTTATTGTTCAGATGTTTTATTTCGTTATTAGTTATTTACGTTATTAAGATAGTATTATTGTGCTTTTTTGTCCATTCCTAAAATAATTCTTAGTCTGAAATCCACTTTTTAACCTGTATCTTGGTAACTCAGGCGGCAAATCCTATAGCTTTCTTACCATCGTTCTTTCCTTATCCTTTCCGCTTCTCCCTCCCCTAACAACCTTCTCCGCTGAAAACCGTTTATACCTCAAATCCTCTTTAACCTTCATCTATTTCTCTTTATCTCTTTACTTTCTTTAAAATATTATTTCCGTTCATCGATGAGGCTTAAGTAGAGTAAAATTCATCAATGGACAGATAAATCTATTGGTCAACCATCAACAAGGATGGACGGGGGGGGGGGGGGGGGGGGGGGGGGGAGGGGGTGGCAGTAACGTTTATAAGGTAGAGTTAAATAAATTTTTGAAGTATCATGAAGTTCTTTCTTCGATAGTTCAGGCTGGTACATTTTTACTGCGTTTAGCATGGTTAATTTATGACGCATGGTTAATTTATGCAGTGGAACTTAAAAGCAGATATATAACATGTATTTAAGTAACAGTTTAATTTAAAGTTACAGGGGAACGAATAGATGTTTATAGTGTGACGGTTAAAAAAAAAAATAAATAAATAACTAAAAGTTATTAAGTTTTTTTTACATCCTAGAATACATTATTTATTGATTTTACAGAAACAAACTAATAATTGTTATAAAGTTTTGATTTCTTATGTCCTAGAATACATTACTTATTGATTTTACAGAAACAAACTAATAATTGTTATAAAGTTTTGATTTCTTATATCCTAGCATATATTACTTTTTGGTTTTACAGAAACAAACTAAAAATTGTTATAAAGGTTTGTTTCCTTACATCCTAGAATAGATTACTTTCTTGAAGACTTCTGTGTAGTTATCTAATATTTCGAATTCTACCACAAAAATTCTCTGAATACAGCTTAATAGAGACAAGTGATAATTTTATTGTAATGCAGTTATCCGCAAATAAAGAAGGTAGGTAAGCGAATGTTACAATAGTTATAACACAATAATGATCGTGAATAGGCAATGTTGTAAAAGTATAGGATTAACTGTATATTCTTATAATATAACTTTATATAATTCAAAGTGCCGTCTAAACGTAGTAAATAGGAAATAGACTAAGCCTATTTGGTCAAATTTCGGTAAGCCTTTTAACAAATTTAGAGTTGACAATATTAGAATTTAGTTTTTACTGTAATTTGACCTCGTTAAAACAAAAAATATACATCGTTACTTGTCCCATACATACCACAGAATTAAATGAAAAAGCTTTTTTTTAAAAAAATAAAATAAATAAAATAAAAATAAACTGTAAGTAGCGTAGAAGTAGGTGTGTCATCAGCTACGGATTTATGATTCGTATGTTTTGAAACATCTAGATGTATTCTAGAGCGTGTGCTTTAGCGAGCAAATTTTGGTAAGCCTATGTTCTATGACGGTCGCTTGTCTAAAGGTCCCCAAACACGATCAAACATTTTGCTCAAAATGTTTGCGCAAACCTGATGCCGGGCAAATTTAGGTCATACAGGTGAAACATCATGTTTGCGCAAACATTTATACCGTGTATGGGGGCCTTAAGAATCTGTAAATATACTTCATCGTATTTAACGTCCTAAAGAGTTTACTAATAATGTCAGTATATATAGTCAACCATACATTTTAAGCCATTACATTTCACCATACATTTTCATTGAATATAATATATATTTATGTCAACTCTATTTCTAGCACTTAACTATTTTAATATTTATCACATCTTAAAATGTATTCCATTTATACTAAAAGATCAATAGAAATAACAAACATATAAGAAAACATCAATAGAAAATAAACAATAAAACTTTTGCATTAAATATTTGCCACCATACGCTAAATATATTCGCAGAATGGGAGTAAATGAAGGTGAGGCAAGTTTTGGGGGAAAGCTAAGGCAAGTCTCCAGCCTTGTACCTTATAAAATCCATGCTAATTTAGTTAAATGTTCCATAGGTTACATTATAACGCCTCCAACACGCGTTATTAATTTACGCCTGAAAAGTGCCAAGTTTCTGTATCACTTTAAATTAGCGGAAGATATTCCTCGCATACATGACGGCCTAGTAGAAGCCTTAGGTAACTTTAGGGCCTTGTTCGACGGCAGCATTCTCTAACATTATTGACAATAGAAGGCGTAAGTATAAAGAATTTAATGTTTTACTTAAGTGAATAAGAAATTGACTCACGAGTATAGTTCTAAAACTATAACTAATAAGTATAAATTTGTTAAAAACCAAAATAATGTAGCCGAGTTATTAGCACTTTAGGAATCTATAAAAAATGATCAATTCCATCTTCAGCATGTCATTTACTGTTGTTTCTTTTTGAGTTGGTATTTTGAACATAAGAATAAATAATACATGGCATTTCTTTAGATTTTTACTCCCCTAGGTTTTTTTTTTAGAATTTATATGTATATGAATTATATCTATATGAATTTCACTAAATAACTATTAGTACAAAGGATTGTTTAGTTCAATGTACATTGTGACAAAGGAATATCACACTTCTGCTTTTAGAAGGGGAGTTACAGTCTAAAGAAGGACATTCCGTACACCTTCTTTAGATTGTTACTCCCTAAAACATTCGAAAAAAAAACTATCTTATATTAGAAGAAACAGATCATTTTACATCTCTAGAATGCCATTTACTGTTGTTTCTTTGAGTCGGTGTTTTGTACACAAGAATAAAAAATGTATAGTACTTCTTTAGATTGTCACTCCCCTATTTTTTTTTTTATTTTTTTTTTTTAAATGAATTATATAGAAACATGGATTACAATGCATCATATACTGTACTAGTCTTTAGAAGCCATCGAAAACGAGAAGCCTATGTAAAACAATAGTGAAAACGTTTAACCCTTTCTCTAACAAGATATCCTTGGTCAGTGCCTTAGTAAGATCAAAGGGAAGGGAAATCCTTGCGAAGTTATCAGATATCAACTGACTGAACCTGACTACAGCAAAATAGCTACCTTTCTGTTGAATTTCGAATTCATCCCACATTCCTAAGGCACAAAACCGGAATAAACAGAGAGTTTAATCTTATATTTTTTGGAAAGTGGAACTTTAAAAGGGAAAACATTATACTATTAGTGCATGTGGAAATTTAAAGGGAAAAACGTTCTTGTCGATTTCCATATTCACATTAATCACACGACCGAGAAAAATTTGACGCACGCGGTCCATGAACACTTGTGTGTGCAGTGACTCCATCTTGTTGGAACCATATATATGTGGACCGTATCCATTTCGTTATCCTTAGAATAGGGGATGAAAAATCGGATTCCCTGACGAGATTTTAGAGAATGTGATACGCAACTTTGCCGAGCGCATTAAGAATGTGTAAATTGACAGGGCGTTTTTTATCGGACATAATCTTCCACACTTAAAAATTTGACTTTTGTCCAGTAAACTTTTACATTTTGCCTGTAGTATTAAGCCCATAGTGACCATTTAAAATGTGGTAATCCGCGCTGCAACACCCTGTATATATAAAAAAAATATAATTATTCATTTGCTCATAACTAATTTTGTTTTTCAACTCTTTATGTTTCAGTTAGCTACCAAGGACCTCATGAAAAACGATTGCTCAATAACCTTCTTAGCTATGAAAATTATAACACTTTAGAACGACCAGTCGCTAATGAGTCTGATCCCCTCAAAGTCACATTTGGCCTTACGCTCCAGCAAATTATTGACGTGGTAAGTGTTAAGTTATGTTTATTTTTGGAATTTTAAGTAATTTAAAGATGAATAACACAGTTGTTCAGGCCACTGAACAAGTTTTATTTGGTAAAGTGTATGTATTCAGATGGGCAAATCAGCAGGTCGCCAATACGCACATGGGTAGACCTCTCCTGCAACGCTTCCGTCGGTTTCGCCTGGTTCTACCATGTATAACCTATAGCCCAATCATGTGGGGGATATTAGTAAGTCTTTATTTAGAACAGGGTCTTACTGCAAATATGACAAAACCCTTATATTTAAAATCAGGACCACGCTAAGATAAAGTAAGAACATTGCACATGGTTGTTCATAGATGCTACAAGTGGACCATGGATCCGTGGACGCAACAAAAGTCCAACAAAGTTCACACTTTCAACCAATATTACATATTTTATATATTTATTTTTTATACATTAACTATTGGATATCCAAATTACCTATTACACTAATACCGTACCATTCATTATCATGGTTATCATGCAGTGCCATTTACATGATCACAGTTACCTCGTCACACTCACATTACTCGATCATTATTAATCTCATCATTTCACATTTCATCCGTTTTATCATTCATCATCTATTTAAGTTGTTAATTATTTTCTATACATTATAATATGTTCATCATATTCGTTCAGCAGCCTTGAGTATCTATTTGTTACTATATTTTACAAACCCTATCTTAACCACTTTATATCTACAGTTCACTCAAACCTTAACAGACCTGGCAATGGAATTGGAAGGTGCTAGCCCTTTCATACCGAACATTGTTATTATATTTAAAACACGTTTTCTAATCAAAATATGTTTTTACAGTAAACTGATGTCAACAAACAATAAATATCAACTTTAAACTACCGATTTACATAAATACTGACAGGACTAACTGAGGTACCTTTCTTTGTCAGTTCAGATTCCGTAATTAGTTCCTATTATTATGAAACTGATAGAAATAATAAAATAACCTGATAAATATGTCTAATTAAGTTCTCCAAGTTCAAATTATTTTTTTATAAAAAAATAAGGCTGTATTTATGAATTTTTAATTAAAAAAAAAAAACAAAAAAAAAACATCTCTTATACTGAATTCTTATTTTTGTGATGACATATGAATTCTTAGATGTTCACTTATTTAGATATAGTAGTAGTAGTAGTCTAGTACTTCCTACTAGAACAGGTAGGACGAACCACTTGTTCTAACCTTGCAATTAGGCCATCTTTTAGGCCCATTTTACGTTCCGTGGTGGAGAGTTCAAGCTACTTGACACATCAGGCATTTGTACATTGTACTGCCGAAACAATTATTGTGTGGTCATTAGTAAGCTCTAAAAGCGTGCGCCAAATCGTGGGGAAGAGTTCCCCGTAGGGGGAGTCCTTTACCCTGCTCCGTCCTCGAACCATAGATATAAATCACATCATCATGACGCGGATGGGACCCACATCAATCGGACCACTTTTATGAGTGGGGGAAGAGTTCCCCATAGGGGGTTGTCCCTCGCCCTGCACCAACCGCGATTCATTGATGCAATTCAGAGTATCATTGCACGAGATTGAACCCACAACCTCGAGTATATTAAGATATAAGAAGCAAGACTGATTGTTAATAGAGGAATGAAAATAAGTAAATGCGTGCTGCCGTCTGGATGCACCTATCTTTTATTCATAAATTAGTGATTTTAGTAGACGACAGCCTGAGTAGTATGTATTACTTTATATACAATACTAGCTGGATCAGCGCGCTTTGCGCGCCTTATCCGTCAAGAAGTTGGCACTGTGTGTAAATAATAATAATAAAGTAATAGCTGAGGATTACCTAAGCTTCCAGTAGATTCATTAAAATTTATGACGTTATATTAATAACGTTATAAATTCAAGATGGTGCTATAACTCAAAATATCTATCGAAATTAATTTAACTTTTATTTATTTTTTTTTTTTTTTTAAATTATTAAATATACTACCTTCAATTTTAAATTTTAGGAACAATAAGTCTCTATACCAAATTTCAGATCTCTAAGATAATAGTATCTGATAAAAACCAACATGGCGGCCATATGTTCAAGTAATTGTAGCTTTAATTTTCTTCTTTAGCTACCATTAGTCTATGTGCCACATGTCAGATCTGTATGTGCAATGGAAGCTAATATAAAAGTGTGATTTAATCCAAGATGGTGGCTATAATTTAATATGACGACCATACATCGGAATCAAAATGGCTTTACTTTGCTATTTATAGTACACTTTATCTATGTACCAAATTTCAATCTCTATGTTAATAGGAAGTAGGAGAATTAGTCATCAGTCAGTTAGTCAGTCACTGTTAATCTTAGTTTTATATGTATATGTATAGATAACTGGTTACTAATAAAACAATTAAATTTAATTTATAAAACAAAAAGAAAAACTACCTGATACAATAAGTCTGTTAAATAAGAACATTATTCGCTTTCTCAGTTTTATTTTAATATCACATTTATAATTTAAGCTTTACGCGATAAAAATTTACATTATTCCGTGTAAGATGAAATAATATACAAAAACGTAGATCATAAAATATTCCATTTCGAATACAGTACTTTTAGAAAATCATTTCTGTTATTTAGTGAGTGAATCCTGATGTCCATTCGATCTAATAATAATGCTAATTCTAGGATTGGCTCTAGGGCGAGTATCGTAACTAGACCTATTCCCTGGTAAGAGGGATTGAGATCCGTCTCTCATCGAGACAATATTATCTACCCGTCCCTTGGCCTCGGCTTTTCTCAGCTCCTTTACCCCTGTCCTTAGCACACTGATGATTTTCAGGCCATTCGCTTGAAAGACCCTTGAATAGAATTGCCTAAAATGTTGCTTTCTTGTGTTATCAATATTCCCCGGTTAGACTTTAATCCCTGTAGACTACTACCTTCTTGCTTCTCATTTATACCCCACTTTCAGGATTTAACCTTTCTATAGAATAAGCGTTTTCCAACCAAAAACCACTTTGTGGTTTATAAGGCTGAAAGGAAGTGAGACTAAATGAGAATATTTCATAAAGCTATTTTCCTTCAGCAATTCTCAACTGATTTGGATCAATCCTTTTAAGCAACTTTTTTCTACAACACAATCTTAAAACCACGGAAATGCTCTATTTTAGGCAGTGTCAAGCATTCTAAATCTGAACTTAGTGTGCGTAGGCTACCGCGGGTTGACTCGAAATCAATACATTGGTTTTCCGGTGATATCCGCGTCACGAAGGTTTGAAGTCCGACATTTCGCTTCTACTACAAAACCATCTTCTGGGTTGTGGTGCACCGTGATGTTGACTCCAAGAAAACACAGTTGTCAGTATATCAGTATATATTGTTTACATCAAGTCAACATCACGATGACCCACACCCTAGAAGGTGCTTCCGGTAGTGAAAAAGAAGCGTCGGACTTCAACCCCCTTTGGGACGCACTGGAAAATCAAGTTATATTCTAAATGTAATTGAATCCAATCCAATATACTACATAAAGTCTATGACTTGTAAATGTACAGAACAAATATATCTTCTAGTATAATTGTTACCGGCGAACGAACTAGAATTCTTTCCTTACTGAACAAAAGTCATTGGTTTCGTGATCTCCTTAACACCCCGTTGACGACAGCATCAAAAACTCGTAACTAAAGTTTACTACCTCTAGGTAGCCACTCCATTCGCGTTGCATAAATAAACCATAATATTACACCAACTAATGCAATCTAATATTCATATATATTAACCTTTTATGGTACCTTGCATACACACTACTCCTTTTCTATCTCCAGTGTGATTTCTTTTGACTATCATTGCTTTCCAAAAGCACCCCGTATACCCTGAAGCCTTTACTTGTCACGTTAAGTATTTATAGACTGTTCTAGCATCGAGACCTAGGTGAGCAGAAATTCTAGTTCCTAGATCTTCTTCATTTACCCTTTCATTCCGATAGCTATAAAGCAGTCAGTTGTTTTCAATATACAATTAAAGTTTTGACACAATCTTGTTACAAAAAGATTGAGACATCGTTTCTTGTCTCGACTAAATTACAGATAAGTTTTAGTGTTAAATAGATTCAGCCTTTTTGACAGACCAACTTTTTATATCATTGAATTTCTTGCTGATATTACACATCACACAATTAGAAAGATAAATTCCTATTCAAAATGAACATTTAACAAAAGGAATTATTGCATCATAAAAAAAAAACCTTGATCATTGTTTTATACAATATAAAAAATTTGAATCAATAATTTATCAAGTTAAATAATAATTCATTCTAATTATGAAAAGAATGTATAATGATGATAAAACGGACTCATTTAATGACTTTTCGTTGGAAACGATTCAATCGTTAAACCATTATTTGCCAGAATTAATTGGTTTTTACATCAGCTTTTCAAACTGATAATATTTTATATTTACATAACGGGTAAAACACGGTTTTCACTTCCTTCAACAAATAAGTATGTTACAACAGATGGAATTTCATTTTCTGTAGTATCACTTCGTGTTGACTTTATTCTTCAAATACTTAATTTACTTCTAATATACCACGGAAAACTAACTCTAGATTAGTAGGTATTTGAGAGGTACTTCGACTACATTTTTCATGTTCTTCCTTTACAACATAATTGCTGGAAAATAACTCACAGTAAATAAAAGCTAGATGGGATGTTAAATTATCATTTTTATTACTACATCAAAGAAAAACAATTTTAGAGCATCATTAATAAGATAGGTCGTATATTAAGATTAGAGGAAAAGTTAACAAGTCTAAATTACTTCCTTATACCGGCAACCTACTTAAAACAAAATTTATCGTTACCTGAATTTTCAAAGGCCACAACGCTCCACGCTTCACCTGACACTTGCTAAAAGAAATCCTTGCCTTAAAACGTATTCACTCTTCAAATCGTTAACTTTAACCAGCTTATATTCCGTGTGGTTTATTTTACCTTAAATTATAAAAGGAAGAAAAATGGAGAGGCTAAATTTATTCATCGAGTTTGCGAGTTGGAATAACAAAGTCTTAAGACTTTGTAAACAGTCAAAAGTCGATTTTCAAACTGAGAAAATTATAATTTTATTATTATTTTTTTATTATTATTTTTCCTTAAGGCACGGGACAGCGCCAGCGTTTGGAGCCCGGGAGTGAATCCGAAAATTCAATGGGACAAACTACCTTTTTTTTAAAAATTTTTTTTTTTTAGTAAAAACTAACTCCACCACCGCCATTAAGTGTTAAAGATTGCTAAAAGTTATGGAGGTCCGATGTGTCTGGCGCTTCTACCTCAGTCGTTCTCCCTGGAATACGAGATGTGCGCAAAATAATGTGAAAAATAAATAAATAAAGTGTTTAAGTCCGCAAGTTAAAGTCATTCATATGAATGATTGCTAAAACTATTAAAGCGGACCTTAACGTTTAAAATAAAGAAAAAAACCGTAACGATTTTAATAATACTTTACACACATGGTTTAAAATACAATTAAAACCGTCGTGTAAAATTTCGACCTGATACAAGCAGAAGTTTCTGTGTACTTAAGTGATATATTTTAGAGGGCTAACGTGTGGGTTAGGGAATATTCCTGTTCCCTCACTACTAGGCTCTATTGCAACCATACTCTTAAACTATCACTCATCATCATTAACTATTATCTCAATATGCAATCCATATGTATTGCAAGACGCTCACTTCAATAAATAAAAAAAGCATATTTTTTTTAAATTTTGCCTTAACTCCACAAAATTTTGTCTCTTTACCAACTCCATGTATAATTAGTTAGCATTGTATCAGTGAGAATTTATAATTTAAATTTGATAGAAAGCGTAAGGAACTTCGTTCCTGCTGGGTGTCACGCAACATCACACTTATTTTTTTTTTAAATGTTTAGTGGGAGTGACCAAAGTGGGTATCCACAATATTATTAGGGTTCGCTGGCCGGTTTTAGAACCCTAAATTTAGGCATTCTACGTCTATCGTGTATAAATTCTCAAAGCCTTATCGATTGCTTCTGTCAGGTACAGGTCCAAAAAGGGATCGAACTCTTGATTTACTGTACCTGGATCAATAGTGCATAACTTATCTTACCTTTCTCGAAATCCTACCCTCGTACCCTCGTTATTGGATATCGTTGGAATATTGTGAAGACCGTTTGAAAATGGGAATTCCGGTATTCCTACCTCTTATATTATACTATATTGCAAGGCTCTATCATAAAAGCAGCATACATTTATTGCTATGCAAGAAACTTGCAGTTGATGTAGACTATGCCGTTAAAAAAGAGAAATTGAATAACTAAAATAAAACCTATTCAAGAATAAATTTTACTCTTCTTCTTTTTCTTCTTGGGCTGCTCATTAAAAAAAACTAATATTTTTTAAATAATTGTTTATATAGGGTGGCGCAGTGCGGATGGCCACATTTTAAATGGTCACCATATGCTTAATACTAGAGGTAGGATATTGATATCCAGCAAAAATGTGGAAGTTTACCGGACGTAAGTAAAATTTTTAAGTGTGGACGTTAATATCCGATAAATAACGTCCTTGTCGATTTTCACATTTTCATTATCATATGGGGAGCGCCTCAATCCTGATGGAACCATACGTGGACAGTACCAATTCGTTATCCTTTGAATAGGGGATAAAAAATCGGATTCCCTGACGAGATGTTAGAGAATGCGCAACTTCGCCGAGCGTCTCTAAGAATGTGTAAATCGACAAGGCGTCATTTATCGGACATTATCTTCCACACTTAAAAATTTGACTTTGCGTCTAGTAAACTTCCACATATTTGCTTGAAAATTTTCTTTATATCAATCTCCTACCTCTAGTATTAAGCATATGGTGACCATTTAAAATGTGGTCATTCGTGCTGCCCCACCCTATATATTTTGTGCAATTTTTCGCCCTTATCTGGGCACCATCAGTCCTTATTCTGAGTATTATGAGTGGTATATTTATTTCCAATCTCCTATTTGAAAATATATGTTCTCATAAAAAAGTGGAGTAACCTTCTATTAACAGCATTTTCCAGTTACTCAATAAGCAACTGGTGACTGGTGAATGCTTGTAGTAGAAGGACACCTCTTTTTTATGAGAAAATATTTTGTGAAATTATCACTAATCTGCTATTATTTGCAAATATAATGTTCTCATAAAAAAGGGGCAAAGCTTCTACTACAAAAATTCACCAATTACTTATTGAAGAACTGGTGAATGCTAGTAGTAAGTCACTCCCCATTTTTATAAAAACACTTCTTAACCTGTAAACGTTAGTTGCCTGAAAGAGAATAAAACAATAGGTACTATTCTCAAAGCTGATTGAATATTAATTTGTCTTATGCCTTCTTGAATTCACACTAAATGGTGAATTTAATATTTCATTACTGATTTTATAAAATAATGTTCATAACTTAACATCTCAATACAGGATTTTCATCAACGTTTATAGATTCAAAGAGAAAAAGCACTTAATTATTTATACGGCTTTTATGCGGAGCAAGTTTTCTGAAAGTTTTGCCTTTGGGTCAACTCAGTGTTGAGAGTTGAGGGCTCCTGAAACCTTTGTTACTAGCTTATAAACCAGAACAATTACATTGTTTACATTAAGCTCTTTAAACGTTATATTTATGCGGGAAACTAAGTGAGAATAAATAATGAGTTTAAAGTACAGAATAGTTTTTTTATTTATTAATTCATTTGTTTTATTCAAGTGAATTCAAGGAGTTTACAAAGGAGTATTATAAGTATTTAATAGCTATTTACCTTGAGCAGTAAGGGCGTTATTACAGGCCGGGCGAAGTTTGAAAGCACGAGTGCGTTTAACGCCCGAGGCCTGTCATAGCGCTTACTGCTCGTGGTGCGTACACTACTTTATCGCCCACCACATGTTAACTAACTACAAAAAACTCTTTTGCCGTAATCTTCAAAAATAATAAATGTATTTTAAGGTTAAATCATTATCAAAACAAACAGCAGTTGTAATAATATAAAAATATTGATTGTTTACAAATTGAACAGCTGACGCTGAGAACTACTAGCGCTTCCTCCACGCCGCGGCCCGGCCAGGAAGCGGCCGCTTCTCGAACTAATTAGCCGACCTGTAATGATAAAGCATGCATTATTATTATTACCGGCCCCAGGGCTGTAATATGGAACTTTACCGGCCGCTCAGGATGGAGATTTTTACAAGTGGAGGGCGATAAAATATTATTACCATACTTCACACTTGTGGTACTTACATACAGTGGGGGAGCTAGCGTGGTCCAGGGGCTTAAGGCGCTCGCCCAGCTATCAATAAATCAAGGTTACTCGAGGTCGTGGGTTCGATCCCTTGCCATGATACTCTGAATTGCATCTATGAATCGCGGACGGAGCAGGGCGAGGGACACCCCTATTGGGCACTCTTCCCCCACGCTTAAATAGCTTACTTATGACCACACAATACTCTTACGGCGGTAAAATGTACAAATGTATGATGCGTGAAGTAGCTGGAACTCTCCACGGGACGTAAAATGAGCCTAAAAGATGGCCTAATTGCTAGACGAACAAGTGGTTCGTCCTACTCGTTCTACTAGGAAGTACTAAATTACTACTACTTCATACAGTCTGTGGAGAGCCCAGACCATTTGATAAAACAAGCAGGAGCAAAAATAAAATCTCAATTCATCAAATAAGAATGTCTGTGGAAATGTTTTTACACAAATTTTTATTTGTACACTTTTTCGTTCTTAATAATTTGCACATTTGACTTTCCAAACAAGGGGAAGGTCACTGCCTACATGAGATTTCTAAATTTAAATTTTGGTACCCAGGCGTGCGGGGGACAAATGTCAAAGTAATGTAAATTATGGCCTTGGGCTGTCTAACTTACAGCCTTTATATAAGAGTACCTAGATTTTTCTCGTCACACCTGTTAATGATAGGACCTTTTTTTTTAAACCCAAATAGGTATTTAAAAATTGTATTACTGCATTTGAATGATGGATGACAGCACGTATGTACGTATTGCATATCTTCCAGATGTATTTAAAAAGAAATAAAGAAAAATAATACTACTTCATACAGTCT
>KZ653390.1:30472-46488 GCA_001010745.2 Gerris buenoi
AAGAATGCAATCAAACAAATCTACGCTCTTAATGATAGAATTGCTGTTTTAAAAATCAACTTGTCTAATAATATTAATATAACTGTCGTTCAGGTATATGCACCAACAAGCAACTCTACTGAAGAAGAAATTAATGAATTCTACAATAAATTGAAAGAAGTGATTAATAAAGAATCTGCATCGATGAAGAAAAGATTGTATATTGTTGGTGATCTCAACAGTCAGGTAGGAAAGAGAAAGCCTGAGGAAGTTAACACTCTTGGTCCGTATGGGTACGGTAATCGCAACAATAGAGGGTGGAAACTTGTGCGTTTCTGTCAAGAATTCCAATTTAAGATTTGTAACTCCTTCTTTAAGAAACGGAAAGGGCGGAAGTGGACCTGGCTTGCTCCCAATGGAACTTTTAAAAGTGAAATAGATTATATTATTACACGTTACTTAGACGAAGTAAGAGATATTAGGGTACTAAATAGTTTTGCATTCAAATCAGATCACCGCTGTATTGTTGCCAAACTTGTTTTAAAAGGTAAAAGACCATTCGTCAAAAGTACATCGCAAGTTGGGGGCGTTTTCGATCAAGAGACAGCTGTGAAGTATGTACACCAAAAAATGGAAACAAATAAATATAAACTTTGTAATGAATTAAATTATCAAGACGGTTACAACAAGTTAGAAGAACTTTTAGTGGAAGTCAGCAAGTCTTCCAGAGTCAGCAAAGAAAAAAGTAGTAACTTTAGCGAAGAGACAATGCAAGCAATAAAAAGAAGACAGAAAGCTATGTATAAACAAACACGTTCCAATAAAGATAAGCTAGAATTCAATATCTTGTGCAAGGTTGCTAGAAGATGCATCCGGGAAGACTTGCGGATAAGAAACGAAAGAATCATACAACAGCATATTAACAACTCTGTAAGTATTAAGAAAATTTTCAAAAACCTATCAGTTGGTAACAAATGGATACCTTCATTAAGAAATAATAACGGCCAAATAGTTACAAATAGAAATGATATACTAATGCTAGCAACTGAATTTTATGAAGACTTATATCGGACAAAATCTCTTAAGAAAGCGCAAGTAAGTAGAGGAGATACCTACCACCCTCCAGTCCCAGAGTTCATCAAAGAAGAGTTAAACAGAGTTATTAAGCTACTCAAAAATGAAAAAACTCCTGGTGCAGACAACATTACCAATGAAATAATAAAGTTAACCGCTCCTCAACTAAATAATATAATATATACCTTCAAGTATTCAACAAAATCTTAGATGATGAACAAGTCCCATGGCAATGGCTTAGATCAGATATAATTTTACTTCACAAAAAAGGCAGCCGTTTAGAACTTAATAATTATCGCCCTATCGGTCTATCCCCTAATCTTTACAAAAGTTTTATGAAAATGTTGCAAAATAGAATTTACAATGTAATAGAAGAAAATCAAAGTCAAACACAAGCAGGATTCAGACGAAAATACTCCACCATTGATCATATCCACACCATTAACCAAATAATAGAAAAATCGATTGAATACCAGATGCCATTATACATTGCACTAATTGACTTCCAGAAGGCATTCGATTCGGTAGAGTTCTGGTACTTGCTAGAAGCCATGCAAGAATATGGTGTCCATCCTAAATATGTGAGAATTTTTAATTTTATTTACGACAATTCTAAAGCAAGAATAATATTAGAAAAATGTGGTCCTGAATTTGGAATCCATAAAGGAGTAAGACAAGGAGACCCAACTGCAGCTGACCTGTTTAAATGTGTCCTACAAAAAGTCATTAGCAGTATCAACTGGAAAGACACAGGTATAAGAATCAATGGCGAATTACTTACCCATCTCTCCTTTGCAGATGATATACTTATCACTGCAAACTCAGTAGAAGATCTCAAATATATGATAGGTGAACTAAAGAGTAAGAGTGAAGAAGCAGGACTTATTATGAATCCATCTAAGACTCAACTCCTGACCAACAGGGAAAAATCAGTCATCAAAATAAACGGTAGGCAAGTAGAATGGGTAAAAGAAGCAGTTTATCTTGGGCAGATTATCTCCTTCGAAAACAAAACCAAGAAGGAAGTCAACAGAAGGATCACAATATGTTGGAAGAAATACCATAAAATAAAACACATACTTAAAAATAAAACAGTCGGCAAGATTCAGAAGAAGAAAATCTTTAATAGCTGTATTCTTCCTAGCTTGTTATATGGTGCCCAGTCGTGGACTCTATTGAAGAGCGACATCCAAAAGCTAAGAGTCACTCAAAGAGCTATAGAGAGGTGTACGATCGGAGTAACAAGGAAAGATAGGATGAGGAATCACGAGCTTAGAGAAAAGACTGAGTTTAAAGACTTGGTGGTGGCAGCACAACATCTAAAATGGAATTGGGCAGGTCATGTGTGTAANAAATAAATAAATTAAATAATTAAATTAGAATCAATTGCATATATTTATTTATGTTTGTTAAATCAACTACTGTATATGATTGAACAATAAAGGCTTTATTTATTTAAATTGTTGATATTACATCTATAATGATTTGTTTTGATTATTTCTAGTAGATAGAAGATTTCAAGCATGTATTTGTGAACCATTGAATTACTAATCCTACCATTGAATTACTAAGTTCCTATGGCACGTTGCGTAGTGTCTGAAGCCCGAGAGTAACTCCAAATCAACTCATTATGATTAACGATTTTCTCAAAATTCAATTAATATTAATTGCAAGACGCTCGCTATAATGATTAAAAAAATGATTTTCCTTTAATTTTTTCTTAACTCCACTAAGTACAAATAGTTCTTTTTAATTTTTTCTCTTTTTTTTTTTTTTCGCCATGTATAAGTAATTAGTATCTTAAACTTAACAGTGTGATTTTATAAGTTATATTTAATGAAAAGCGTAAGGAAATTCGTTCCTAAAGGCCCCCATATACGAATAAACATTTTGCGCAAACATTTTGACCGTGTATGGGGGCCTTAACGGGTGTCCCTCGACACCACACCTATAACACCCCCACGTAAATTCAAGGTATTGATCGTTATTTCTTCTACGAGTGAGTTTTGGCAGGCATTCACGAGATCCCCGCCAAACCAAGACTAATTTAGTTGTAAGTTAGTTGTTCCACCAAGTTTTTTTTCCTTTGGATGTATGTCTTCCTACGTGATGTATGTCTTTGGGTTATTTTAACTCTTCGTAAAAGGGGAGTTCTTGGTAGGGGGGGGGGGAGTTAGTTGTTTCTACCAAGATTTTGGGTCAAACTTATTTTAAGAGAAGAAAAAAGCCACAGTCATCAGTATATTGTTATAGTATACAATAATTAAATTGAAGTTAGCAACCGTTAAAGTGTAGATATGAGAGAGTTAGTGAGGTACGGTCTAAAGAAAAAAACTTATTTACCAACTAGTTTCGTAAAATATATTTACATCATCAGGGTAACATTTATGAACACAATACAAGACTATAATGTACGTTCAATATAAAGTATGGAATATGAATGAGTGAGATTGAAGGAAAAAACAGAGTTTAAGGATTGGATTAGTTAGCGGAAACCAGGTCTATACCAGCACGAATACAGCCTCAAACCCAACTGCCCTAACCCTACAGCCCTTACTAATCACTTCTTTTCCACTAACCACAATTTTGATTTCTTGAATCCAATAGTCCTTGCTCAAGAACCTAATTTTTACAGAAGAAATGTACTATATATCCAAAACTAATAACACCGTCAATTTTAGAACTGACACTAATAACCTTAGTATCTGTTATCATAACATTATATCTAATTTTTAATTTGTATATTCACCTCTCTCCTTTCTAGTCTTGTCTTCAATTGTTAATAGAGTCTTATTTATAGTTAACCTACTGTGTGCAATATTTTTGTTATTTTAGTTTTTAAGTGTTTGTTGTAATATCTTTGAGTTAAGGAAACCCACCACCTTTTTTACCCTTTCCTTAGTTTGCAACCTTTACCTGATCACTTACTGTTAATCCTCTCATCTCCATTTTGTTCCCCACCCTTCTGTTTCCGCTAACTAATCCAATCCTTAAACTCTGTTTTTTCCTTCAATCTCACTCATTCATATTCCATACTTTATATTGAACGTACATTATAGTCTTCTATTGTGTTCATAAATGTTACCCTGATGATGTAAATATATTTTACGAAACTAGTTGGTAAATAAGTTTTTTCTTTAGACCGTACCTCACTAACTCTCTCATGTAGACAATAAATAACAGGTATTTAAAATCAGAAGGGAAATATCACATTGAACAGTTGTAATCAGTGAATTTTCTTATATTGTGGTGTAAAAAACATTAAAGCGTTCTTCGGCTATCTTATTGATAGATTTTAGATAACATTGTGTATAATGTACATCCGAAGCAAAGACAGACAATAAATCAAGAAAAGGATTTAGTTAAAAGTTAACGTATGAATGCACTTGTAATCCTTTTACAAGTGCATTCATACAAGTTAAAAGTTAATAATTATGACTAGAAAGGTTTTCACATGATCCGTTTTAATTAAAAATATAATCTTATTAACTCAGCTCTTGTAAAACAAATAAAAAAATATATATTCTTTTTAAAGTAATGTCTAGTAGTGGTAAGGAATTTTAGTTATAGTAATAAGGATTTATTGTTCAGTTTTAAGAAGTTTAAAAACAAAATGTTTTCCTGGATAATACTTTTATTGGGTCCGACTTGGATCTCGAGTCCACACCCCTTACCTTTTTCCTTCTATAATCCTTCTACCGACTTAATCCTAGTCTAACTCTCTTGCACTGTTAGTTTAACATAAAATTTGTAAAATAGTTGGCTTAGTACAGGATTCGCTTTCACACCAAAAAAANTAGTAAGTTAATGAAACACATGTTTAATTAATGTAGACACGTGCACGTGTCGGAATCGGGCGAGCTTCAAGCGAAGACCTGGTCAGTCAGCGTGCCGAGAATCGAGTTGCACGAATATTTATGCATTTATATCCTGTATAATGTATGCATATTACATCGCTTAATTCAATTGTACTCGTTATTCAGCACAAACAAGCAGAGTGATGCCTTTTCTTAACGCAAAGACTAAAGCGAGGAAGGTTACATCCAGGTTATGTCAATTGACGATCTTTTTACGATACTTGTAAACAATTGTCGAAGCTGTACATATTTTTAAGTTTATGAAAGTGTTGTGTTGATTTGAAGAAATTGTGTGCTAAATAGTTTCATTGCTAACAGAAAATGATACAATATAAAATAAGGTAAAATAAACAACTGTTGGTTTTCAAAAACTACCTTAATTTTACAGGAATAAGTTTCTTTACTTTCATTCTCCTTTGAAAAAACAACATTTTTACCGATATCTTACGTTCTTTGCGTACATACATACATACATGGTCTAAAGTACAATTGAAACATGCATGTAAAAATTCAACATGATTCAAGCAGAAGTTTTTGTGTAGGAAGTTATATATTTTATAATATTTTAAACTTGTAGGCCGGGTAGGCCGTGAACAGTCCTATTTTCTACCTACTTCAACCTTATTCTAACTATAAACTCATCATAATTAACTTTTTTTTGAGTATTAAATACATATTTATTGCAAGACGCTTGCTTCAATGATAAAAATAATGATTTTCTTTAATTTTGTCTCAACTCCACTAAGTACTAACAGTTAGTTACTTTTAATTTTGTCTCTTTTCTAACTCCATTATGTATTTGTAGTTAGCAACTTGTACTTAGCAGTGTGATGTGTGATTTTAAAATTTATATTTAATGAAAAGCGTAAGAAACTTTGTTCCTAACGGGTTTTCCTTATGTATTTTTATTTCCTTTTATTACGTATTTCCTCTTCCGCCTTATTAAGGTCTTAGTTAACATCCCTTCTAGAAAACGTTTGAGTAATGTTATCTTTCTTTTATGCCTGTTATTGTATGATGTATCATTTACATTACAGATCTCCTTTACTTTATTGTCTGTTTATTGTTTTGATAATTCCCTACTTTGATACTGTCAAAGGAGAGTTAGGGTGAGTTCAAGAACACTAATCAACTCAACCGAGAAGTACCCGGTGCCTTCGGAAAGACTAACATAAACAACCGACCACTTCGTAAACCTTTTGTTGGTTTAATGGTCGGCCGGGGTGTTTGCGACTGCTTCAAACAGGCCTAGATCACGTTTAGGTCGATTAGTAACCAAAACATTCATGTAAAAGTTAAAAAATATTATATAATTCACCGTGCATCTTATTATTATAGAACTATTGTCCTTGTTCGCTACAAATGTTTGTGGTTTACGCACGCTTTTAATTAACTTGTTTGTCACAGACAAATATTGCAACTTATATTTTACCCAATTCCCGACCACCTAGAGTGCTGAAACTTGCAAATATTATGTATTTCCGAGGACAATATAATAATCAGTCATTAGTTTAACAAAATCATTTATTTTTTCCATAAAGTGTTAAATAAATTTGGGTGGTAAAATAAAAAAATCCACTTTTCTGACAACTTTGGGCTTATAAGATTAACTCTAGACAAAACTTAGCTGAGGGACTACAAGGCAGACTTCAATGTAGTGTAGATAGCGCGTCACTTTCCCCTCCGACCCCCACCCCTTCGTGCCTTGTACTTACGTTAATTAGGGACTTAATCAGCCCCTACACCCTACACGATCAAGCCGCTTGATCAAAACATTGCGTCAAGCAATGGTGTTAAGCATGATTGATAGTCTAGGAACCCGTTTGATGCTTAAGTCAAGCCTTGACGGAGATTGATGGAAAGTTTGAATGAGTCAAGCGGCTTGACGGAGCGCTTGACAGACTAGAGCAATTTTGATCAAGCATTCCGTCAATCACCTGCTCGACACAAATCCTGATACGAAGCCATGGTATCTACACAATACTGATTTATTACAGTTCAGGAGGAGCAGTTGACTAGTCGAAAACTCCGCTAAAATTGAGTGCTGATGAAAAGATTGATGGGATGCTTGATGCACACCAAGGCGGCTTGAAGGTTGTGTCAATCAGCTTGATGCGATGTTTTGATCAAGCGGCTTGATCGTGTAGGGACTGCTTAAATCATAATAGTCCAAAATCAAAAACTCTAAAATAACGTTCAAGATTATTTGACATTACCGTTAAATTATGTAACTTGAAACCTTCAATAAGACGTATAGAAAACCTGATGTAAATTACTAGCATGATCTAGAATCCAATACGACATTTATCGTACAGGATAATTTTTAGTGCCATATTATCATAATTAACTTATTAAAATTTCCGCAATACAGGAAAAAAGGTACTTCTTTAGATGGTTACTCCCCTGTGTTTTTTTAGAATATAAAATGACTTTGACTAAATAACTATTAAGACAAAGGGATGCTTAGTCCAATGTACTTTGGGACAAAGGAATATGACACTTTTGTTTTTATAAGGGGAGTAACAATCTACAGAAGAATACTCCGCATACCTTCTTTAGATGGTTACTCCCCTTTGTTTTCTTAATAAGGGGAGTAACCATCAAAAGAAGTGCCGGAAAAAATTGCTTAGTGATATAAATTTTTGATGGTATCAAATGTTAAAAATACATCTACAACACCATCTCTAGTATCTTAGGAGGTAAGACGTGAATAAAATTATACATTATTTTGACCATTTATAGGATTAAGATAATATTAATATAAATTCTAACGTTTCAAAAGCATGCTGACATCATTCAGGAAAGGATTGTTTATAATAATTCCCATTAAATTTGATACATATCGTCTTGATATTTCTAGAAGGAAATATTAAGTGAGTAATGTTGTGTTTGAGTTGCTAAGCACTCGTATCATAAGTAATTCCTTAAAAAAGGATATGTCAATGTTTTGAGCAAATTGAGTTTAGTTTATGCCAATAGGCCTTGTTCGGTTCCACAAAAGTTTGCAGAAAATGTTATCCAACTCTTATTCTGTGCAATTAGGATGGAAGTTTTAAGTTATACGATGCTTTTCAGTAAATAAAGTTGTGTAAAGAAGGATTAGTACGGAAAATATACGTACATTTTCCCTGGAATGGTTGCGAAACGTTGATAACCTTTTATAATTCGTCAATATTTGAGCTACTCCAAGATCAGTTTGATGTGTCACTTGGGAGTGTTTACTTTAACAGTCAGTTTGATGTGAGACGGGATGCATCCTTGTGCCTCAATCAACAATTATTCAATCAACCGTCGCATATATTAACCTTAGGAGATGAGAGGTATATTTTGCAGGATATTGGATAAGGCTCTTAAAACCAAGTAAATATCCAAGAGACATCGAATAAGTGATGAAAGAATCTTTTTCCATCCTGAAATTCCAACTTTACATTTGAAGTGTACGTTTAGGCGAGCGTTGCACACGACTTCTTAGACAGATAACGCTGTCCAACGAAAGCGTCCTGGGCATTGGTGTAGTAAACATGTTTA
Organism: Gerris buenoi; assembly: GCA_001010745.2. NCBI lineage: Eukaryota > Metazoa > Arthropoda > Insecta > Hemiptera > Gerridae > Gerris > Gerris buenoi. The sequence continues at coordinate 38,911 of KZ653390.1, forward strand.
CCAAATTTCATCTAAATCGGTCAACTTTTACTCAAATTATCTTTGGAAGCGTAAACGTTACTGACCATAGTTTGTTGAATGAAAGAAGCTTGCTTACGCTTGCATCAATAATGTCTAGAAATATTTACAGAATTTCATCAACTCGTTTTCTCAAAGAATGAAATTATTAATCGTCTACTTTGAATGTAGTACCAAATCTATTTCAATAAACAAATTTATTTTGTGAAATAAATGTGTGTTCAGCATTAAAAACTAAAAACCATAGCCGTAGAGAAAGAAAATTAAAATTCAATTTTTTTTTTAAGTTTTTGGTAGTTTTCATACTACGGAAAGTTTAAATTAATTTAAATCAAATTATAATTATTATTAACACTGGGAGACAGACAGAGAAAAATATACTCCAGCGCCGGAATTTGAACCACGGGCCTCTGTATTTCTAGTACAGTGCTCTAACCAACTAAGCTACGCGGGAGAATGATTTTTCTCTGCCGTAACCGATAACTATTCCCCAACTCCAAGCTTTCAATATTCATACATATTTAGCAAGTCAATTTATGACATTAGAACTAAACCGAGAATTAACGCTATGATTATAAAAATACAGAGGCCCGTGGTTCAAATTCCTGCGCTGGGATCTATTTTTCTCTGTCTGTCTCCCAGTGTTGTTAATAATGATTATAATTTGATTTAAAAGAAAATTGAATTTTGCAAATGGAAAAAAAAAAAAAAAAAAAAAAAAAAAAAAAAAAAAAAAAANTTTTTAAAAAAAAAAAAAAAAAAAAAAAAAAAAAAAAATCAATAATCAGTTTATATTATTTAAAATTTGAAGTTTAGACACTGAGGACAATATCAGAAGAATTGCCGACAACATTAGTATTCGTGTAATAATTTTAAGCGTAGAAAAGTCTTTAGTCTCTTTCCACCCACCAGGTAATAACTGGTAACAGCAGAAAGGAGTTATTTGGACGCTTTCTCGACATAACAGGCTTAAAAGCTTCCTAAACTAATAATTATTACCGTATGATTTATTGATACCACTTTATAAAAGGCTATTTTGGTCTTTTAAGAAACCCTGAGACTAACTTTGTTAATATAAATCAAAATCTTACTTATTTTCAAATTCCCCTTATTCTTAATTATTAAATATACATTTTTTCAAAATCAAAAATGTTTTGTCGAAGGAATTTAAAATTCAAACTCTCGTGGTATAAGTATTAAATTTATGTATGACATATTTTGAGGGAAAAGGAAATATTTATTCTAGGTTAATGATGTGTTCCGGAAAAGCAACTGTCGTTTTGTATTAAAAGCGGGTAATTTACTGCGGATTCTCCACATAGCAGCAAAAAATATAACAAAAACCAGGTGTCTGGAACTGGGAAGAAGCACTCAATCCTTTTCTTAATTATTAAATAATTGGGCTCAATTTCAAAAATCTATATCAACAGCATTAACTTGGACCGTAGACTTCCGTGGGTAGATTCGTCATAAACACCTTGACGTTTCGCTTCCACTACTGGAAGCATCTTCAGGGGTGTGGAGCATTGTGGTGTTGACTCGAGGCAAACACAGGATATACTGTCAACTGGAGAGGAGAAACGTAGATTGTACATGGCTGTTCCATTACTCGGGTTGATCCTTTGTCGGAATGATGCAATCATGCAGGTGCTGTCTTCAGTATATTCTGTGTTTGCCTTGCGTTTACACCACAATGCTCCATACCCCTGAAGATGCTTCCAGTTGTGGAAGCGAAACGTCGGATTTCACCGGAATTCACCCTATGCATAGTTTTACTGGTTTATCGTTCGAATGGAAATTATAAATCTAAATGAACATCACGGATTTCCATGACACAGTCGTGTGTATTGAGTATTGAATGTTTTCCTAACCTCAAAACTAAGGGGTGATTAAATTTATTTATGAGATTAAAATAAAATATACTAAAATTCTATAAGTTTGCGACGCTCTGACTATCTACTACGAGTATTTAATGCTTAAAATTCCCTTAAGCAGAGGGGTGTGAAATTTGCGGTTTGGAATTAGGAAGGAAATAATAAATCGGGAGTTTACGAGTACTCTGGATGTTTGTTTAGTTGATACCCTCCTACGCTTTATCGTAGTCTTTATAGCAGTGAATATTTGGTAGCTTCCCTATCCCTACACCTTCTGCCTTTAACTATTCTTAACTGTTAATTAAAGGTAACATCCAGGTCATTAAGGTATTGCCAGGAACAATACAAAAATATCGGTAGCGCGGACTGCGAGAAATACAAATATAAATTACAAAATAATACTCCTAAATTAGGGATGATTAGCCAATTGTTGAAGATGCTTTATTAGAAATCTAAAATTAATCCGGAACTTACAGAGGAGAACAATTATTTATATAGTTAATACATTTTGATTGGTTGGAGATATTTAGTATAAATTTTAGTGGTACATATATATATTTAGTATACATATATAATAATAATAATAATATAAATTTATTTAAATAAGTTTTACATATGTGAAATAATTACAATAATTACATAATTTGTTTTATTAATTTCTAAAACATTTCTTAGTTTAGCCGCAAAAGCGATTTGCTTGAGCGCGGCTAAAATTTTATTTATTTATTTGTTTAATACATATTTTTTTATTTGCCTTTCTTAATATTTTTATCTATAAGTTATTTATTTACAATTAAAAGATATTTATAAATTAGTACATAACAAAATTTTATTTTAATTAATCTTTTGTACATCATTTCAAGTATTAATATAAAATGAATTTTAAAAGAATTTAAACATGAATTTAAAAGAATAAAAGAATATATAGTGTATATATGAAATATGTAGAATATATATGTGTGTGTGTGTGGATATTTAGTGTAGAGTTTTATTTTTAATTAGATTTTACTCCTCGCTCCGCGTAAAGGCCCCCATTCAAGGTCAAACATTTTGCGCAAACATGATATTCGTTTTTTTCCAATTTATTAACAAAATAAACCGCCATTAGATGACCGTGCGGAAACTGAAGGCCACTTGATGCGTTCCCGTTCCTCAACCCCCTCCTTTTGTTATTATATGCCATACACGATCAAACATTTTGCGCAAACATGATGTTTGTTTGTTACTTTTTTATTAACAAAATTAACCGCCATCAGATCACCGTGCGGGAACTGAAGACCACGCGTTCCCCTCTCTCAACCCCCTCTCTTTCTCTCTATATGTAAACCCCCTCTCTTTCTCTATTATATGTATTCTCGTGACATCCATAGTTTTTCAGGAATTAAAATTTCTCAAACTACCCCTATTCTTAGCTAGCCCCACCAGTCCCACCCTCCCCTACAAACAAACAGTATTATTTTAAGAAACCAGCTGCGACGGTGATTTATTTGATCACTATCAACAGCACCGGATCACTCTATTACTCGGACGATCAGGCACCGCCTATAAACTTTACTGCCTGATTTAGTTAAGTCAATGAATGGTTTAATGTTTGGTAAAATAAAAAAAATGTACATGCATCCTCGATTCCCATATTTTTTAGCACTCTTAGATGATATAGAAAACATGTTGACTCATTAAAATATAGCACTCCACATATTTATCAGGTAGAAACAGATAAAAACCAGATTTAAGCAATACAAATAACAGTAATATTTATTTCATATTATGCAATTAATAAACTGCGCTAATTTAATAATTGGTTGTATTAATTAAACTAAGTTCTCAGTCTAATTAATGCTGATATAAACCGGCAAGAGGTATTGTAGAACCTTGTTGCTTCAACTAATGCTCATTGAAATGGAAATCATTAGTTTCCAACTTATAATTATCTTGATATTTCCATTTAACACCGTGAGGGTGTGATATTAGATGCATTTGTGTCTCTACTCTCAAAGCAAAATTAGCGTGAAGAGCCTTAAGTGTTAAATAACTTTTAACCAAGCCTTGGAGTCAAAGAACAATCTACATACTTAAATAAATCAGAGAACTAAGTGTTATTTTTATACCTGGGATATACGACATAATTTTATCTAAAATGTTAGCTCAAATTTTCATAGTGACAGAAATGTGAAATTCTTTGCATTATCAACCAAGCCGGGAGTGTTACATTCAAGGAAACATCAGCAATGTAACACCATGTTTTTGATCACTGCAATAAGGTACACAATGTGTGTTAGTAAGAGACACCAAGGGTTGTGCTATGCAAGCCACATAGGAACTGTTTCAACATCAGACATTACGTCAAAAATATGTTGGCTCAGCATTACGCCATGTCCTGCATCGTTCCGTCGCGTCCGACTTATCAGGGGCCCGACGATGCCCACCCAACTCTATACCTATACCAGATCATGAAGATCAGATATAGGCTTTATCAGAGACGAGTGTGCTCTCACAGCTACTCAAGCAAGAATGGTGGTGTATATATTTAATATTATAACACCAAATATAATAGGTCTAAGGTTTTCTTTTTTTACTATTTTATTTTTAAATCTTCCGATCTTCCGGTCGAATACCTATTTTAAAGAATATGTTAGTTTTCCTGTTTCTCTAAGCCCCGATAAATATAGTATATATATATATTTATAAAATACCTTAGTCTCTGCTGGTGATAGTATACAAAAAGGAATCAGTTAACACTGGTAGTCATATCAGTAACACGAGAAGAGTAGAAATTCCTAAGGTTTTCCCTAAATCAACATCTAAACACTCATTTTTTTTTCTACTTTTTAAATATTTACGAAGTACACAAACTTCCTCCTTGTAAAAAGAAACGAGAATTTGAACAGACTTAAGTAAATATACCTTTTGCCCTTGCTTTTCTAATATGTCATCCCACTAAAATAACCTGTGTAACCCATATGTGGTTCATTTATAAGACATGTCAGGTGACCCTAGGAAATCCAAACACTCAACGTTGTTTGTGTTTATACACCAAGAACCAGGTTTTGCTTGGACATTTAAATTAAATAATGTGACGCAGCCTTTCCATTCCTACTTGAAAGGATGTTCCTGAAACTTTTTTTTGTCGTAGTTTTCAACCTTATCATTATGATAGAAGAGGAGTAGTTCAATAACCAAACAACGTCTTCACACAAAATAATTGTATTTGTAACAATTTGACCGGTTTCGGATGTTCTAATGCAGCCTTCTTCAGATAATCTGTGTAGGTTATAAGGAGACTTTAAAAAAGGCAAACGTGACTTGCCTTTTTAAAGTCTCCTTATAACTATGATGAGTTATAACTATTAATTCTATGATGAGTCGCTATCACACACTGGAGAGAAACACAGTCGATGATCTTATCATTATGGACCTCTTGAGGTGTCCTAGTACCAATGTTTAACTACTTAACCACGCTTCAAATTGGGTGCACTGCACGATTAGATTATCCTCATATAAAGGTATTTTTACATAGGCCGGTTTACTTGGATTGAGCATCGCTTATAACCAACAACACACTAGAACTTTCAGAGTGATAAGAAATGTTCCACACATATTCTTACGATAAAATGGTTTTCTGATTGAGGATCCCGTCTAGCAGAATGGTATAGCCTACTGGTTATGCTATTCGCAAACTCTAGTCTGAAACCCCGGTCATTTACCAACATATCTGGTCATGGTTCATCTAGGCTGGCATATTTTTCACATTCACAATAATATCAATTGGATGTGGAAAGTGGCTTATCTTCCGCATCTTGTAAATAACAGGAGTACACAGTTTGCTCAATGACGCCGTCTACGTGGTCTACATGTCCGGGTTTAAAACCCTTATGGCAGTGTTCTCCAATCTTTTTGATCCTACGGCACACTAATCCTGACCTATTAGCCATGGAATATTTGACACAATAATTGGCGGATATTGACTAACTAAGGTGTGTATTTAAGTTAGGTAAAATACATGTACTCAAACATGTTTGTATAACGTACGCTTTTTAAACGTTTATCATTGTAAATTAGCCTTTCCGTGAAATTTCACGCCGCACCAATGTATCACGGCACACAGGTTAACGTCAATTTCTTAGAGGATCTATTATACGTCGAACTTACAAAAAGCTAATAACTCTCGATCAGGTAAGCTCTAGTTTGTTTGAAGAATCGCCCGAACAATTCTAAATCACTTCAATAACATTCTATTCAAAATAATTGATATGTCTCAAAATTAAGAACAACAGTAACAAGTTTGCACACATATAAAAATAGCTTACAATATGATAATCAGGTCTTGTTGTTAAGGACACTGGTTAGAGGTTTATATTGATTAACATGTTCATGAATAATCTACCTTTTAGCTCCGGTGTTGCTGTTAAAAACTTTTTCCACCTCGATGTTTTTAATTTATTATAATAAGGGTCTTTAAAAGTTTCCACCTCCGCAAAATTAGCTGCTTATAAACAATGCTATTGTTTTTTAAACAATTTTTAATGTTGCTCCAGTAAATAATTGAACTTTCTTCTTTGTTTAATCTCCCTGAAGCTTTAAAATTCCTCGATGTTTATTATTTAACAAGGCGTATATTGATGGTCCAGTTTTCAGCTGAAATTGAACTGATAAAAATAGCAGCTTGGTTTCCCGGTGAAATCGGCTTCACGAAGGGGTTGCTTTCGACTTTTCGCTTTCACTACTAGAAGTATCTTTCAGGGGTGTGGTGCATCGTGATGTCAGTAAAACGACAAAACATGCTGACGACTGAAGTGAAGGACGACGTCCGTGTTGGTGGCCTGGTTCTTAGCGACAATCAGGGTGAGTCGATTTGATGAATCGGCCAATGATCTTATCGGGGATGTTGGTAGCGTGGTTCTCAACTAAAACCAGGGTGAGTCAAATTGGTGAATCGGCCAATGATCTTATTAGGGGTGTTGGCGGTGGGCGAATGCGTAATCTCACGTCGGTGATCCGCAAATGCGAAGCACGCCTTTATACTACGCCACTTTCTACCTGGCCACGACTGACTCCCTCCACAACAGTCCGAGAGGCCCTTGGTTCGACTAAGCTTAGAATCGTAGCCTTAATATCGTCGAACATTTACATTCAAGTAAGCAAAAACTGAGACTAGTCATATAAAGAAAACGAGTGGTATCTACTTACTCAACAAAAAAAAAAAACAATAAACCATAATGGTTAATTTTTTTAAAATTAATTAAGACATTCCAAACGTAAATAAATTAAACAAATCTTTAAAAAAAACAAAATGCACCACTTCTCTTAAATACGATATAATAAAATCTTCTGACACGTATCAGTATAATCCTTAGTACTGAAAAGTAGATCCACCGTAATTACATTGTTTCATGTATTGTACATCGGTTCAATTTTAATTACTTTTTCCATTAAGCACAAGACTTTGGTTGACTTAGCCTTTCAAGGATGCTATTGTACTCCCGTGCAGTGCGAACGGTAGGGAATTGGTAGCAGCCCTAAAATAATTAATATCATGATAAGGTTTTACTAATGAGCTCACGTCTGTCCTAAAGTGGATGGATAGAATCTTGTAGCTGTCACTTTGGAGTTACTCAAGGAGATCTTCTCTACACACCTTTATTTATGCTACTCTTACTACTCTTGCTACTATGAATATATATATATA
>KZ653390.1:66362-80473 GCA_001010745.2 Gerris buenoi
TATATATATGTATGTATGTGTGTGTGTGTGTGTGTGTGTTCTTATTAGACTTCCACAACATCAAAGGTTATGGGCCCAGCAATTTTCTGAGTGCATGGACGCATTATGTTCAAGACTGATTTAATTCCGATAAATTTATGCCTATTATTATTTTTAATGATCAATTATCGAAAAGACCGTTTTCTTTATAAATACAAAGTATTTATTTTTGTTAACAGATATACCTGCTTACATTTGTTGAAGCTTTTATAATGTAATAACAAAAGGGACAGCATTGTTCAAAAACTGATATTTAAGTACCTAAAAGAAGCCTATTATTTCACGTTCCGTCATGAATAATACGCACGTTTGAGTAAGCTAAAGATGCTACACCAGGAAAAAATACTGTTGCGTCTCTTCAAATAACTAAAATTAAAGTAAAACGGTTAGATAAACTTCTTTATTGCTAAATTATATTGACAAAAACTGAGAGAATGCAAACAGAGGAATTTGTTTAAGATTTCAAAATGGTCTGAGCAAATAAGGATTGGCACCAAGACCCTAAATTATAAGGGAAGCGTTTTAAAGCAACATGGCGACTATTAGTGCCTAAAATAAACACGTCATTCTTCCTTAACGTTCTTTTGTAATAGGCAGTTTTGTCCTAATACACTTCAAAAAAGTATACATCTTTGATTCTCAATAAAATAAAAGAGAGGAAGCAAAAACGAAATTAAGTGTAGCAGAAATGTTAAAGAAAATCTAGTTAATTTTGAAAAAAGGGGAAAATTGGTGTAAAGGAAATAACGAAGGAAGAAAACTCAAAAAAATATATTTTCGAATTTTTTCCCCGCTCCTTACACAAGAAAGAGCTCCACAATAATTGTTTCCCCCCCCCCCTTTTTTTATATACCTATATTATTGTACCATTGTAAAAACAAGATGTAAAAAAAAAACTTTTTATTAAATATAATATATTATTTAGGATTTGATTTCTTTCGTGTCAGAAAAGAAATGTTATAAAGTAAAATAAATAAAAATATAAGAAGAGAGAAAAAAAGCTCAGTACCCCAATTTTTAAATGTTATAAAATGAAGAATAAAATTACCGTTGGATATTTCGTTGGAATATTATAAGTTATAAGTTAAGGATTTTTTTTTTACGAATTTCTATCCAGGATTGAGACTGAAACCACCTTTAAACTCATAAATTTGGACTCAAAGAAAATAAAATATATATTTTAGAAAAAGATCTTTAGTCCGGATCTATAAAAGGGATAGAGATGAGATGAGCTATGCCTGAAACAGAGAAGCTGATCTGCAATTCCTCTCGTTCTTTTGTATTTTAATTCCCTTTATCGTTATGCTAGGTTTTCGAGGCGAGGGGTCGCCAAATCTCCCTCCCCGTTCCTAAGGTTGATAACTCACTTTGGACTCAAAGGAAAAAACGATATTTAGTCAGGATATATAAAAGGGATAGAGATGAGATGAGCCAAGCCTGAAGCAGAGAAGCTGATCTGCACTGCCTCTGGTTCTTTTGTCTACTGATCTCCTTTCTCGTAGTTCTGGGGTTTCGAGGCGACAAGTTCCCGATCCTGTTCACAATCATCCCGTTGAGAAATGTTCATACAAAAAATGTCGGTTATTTAGTCTTCTTGTATAATTTTCCAATTTTTGGGTTATTGCACTTAATATAACTGTTAAGTTTTACATTTTTATGTTGGGAGTTTCCAGAGATCAGGGGCTTTACTGACGGACAGACAGACGTGTGCAGGTAGAGGGATTAGGGTCCTCGTTTTGCCCACGGACCCTAAAAAAGGTAACTAGTTACGAATAAGTAAAACAGAATTCTTCTTTTTAGGGTCCGTAGAAAAAACAAAGGACCCTTATATGTTCCTGTGTGTCAGTCTGTCTGTCCGTCCGTCTGTCGTTTGCTCTCACGCCTACACCTTTTGTCCAATCTCTTTTAAATTTGTCATGTACTATAGTACCTACCCACACCCATACATTTAAAAAAATATATAGTGTTAAAATACTTTTTTTTTTCTTTTTTTTTTCTTTTTTTTTCAAATTATTCTCGTGAAGAGAAAAAAAATTATTAGAGTGAGGATCCTAACTTTTTTTTTTTAATGATCGCGTCAACTATAGAAGAAACGAATTGTAACGGTTCTGAATCTGAATCTATATTTCGACTGTTTATAATATAAATAATAAAATTAATAAATAACTCTTTCGATGTATTTTTATGTTGCTGGCAAGAAATACTTAATCAGAAATTTGTTTAAGTGTTTTGATAATACCAGGCCAATAGGATAACTCAAAGTAGGCTTCTTAGCATTTTAAAAATAACCTGTGGTAGGAGGAACGTGCACTATCATGATAACCAGTTGAACTACTACTAATATTCGACCTACTACGTTATAACAGCTCCATAAATAAGTACTTAAATAATACTGTGTTTCCTACGGACCCTCGCTGCGTGCTGACTAGCACACACTTGACCCGTTTGTTATGTCTTTCGTGTGAGTTGTAATCAAAGCAAAAAAGTCTTGAAGTTGGTGGCAGCGCTATCAATAGGTACTTAAACAATACTGTGTTGCATACGGTCCCTCGCTGAGTGCTTACTAGCACACACTTGCCCTGTTTATAATTTCTTTCGTGTGAGTTGTAATCAAAGCAGAAAAGTCTCGAAGTATTCAATGTAACTATGAAAGGTGTGTCTTGTAGTTGGTGGCAGCGCTATCAATAGGTACTTAAATAATACTGTGTTGCCTACTGACCCTCGCTGCGTGCTGACGAGCACACACTTGACCCGTTTATTACTTCTTCGTATGAGTTGTAATCAAAGCAAAAAAAGTCCCGAAGTATTCACTGTAACTATATAAAAGGTGTGTCTTGAAGTTGGTGGAAATGTTACACGTTATAGACTATTAGAGCCTTTTCTCCGGGCCAAAAGTCATCTTGAATTTTAGAAGCAGAAAATGATACGAGAAGTTTGAAGTAACTTGATAATGTAGCGCCATTAGGAATAAGATGTAGAGAGAGGTTTTCTACTGCTCTTTCCCGTCTAATTCTTCGTGGTAAAAGTTGTTGTTTTTGAAACAAGTTAAAAGATATTAGGGTTGCGTGAAATGTAATTGGAGTTTTTTTCTGTACCTTCTCGCATTCTCTACTTAAATTACACTGGTTGTTAACCCTCATTTCACTTTTCATTTCCCATTCTAACAAGAGAAAAATAATGTTAGACTAATATTAAAGTATCGCTACTTTACAGTTAGTTTATATCTTGAATAAAGCAGTAATAAACATCGATTACCTTATCTATACAGGACATAAGTATCTTAAAATCCTCAAACATCGATTAATTTATGAAGGATATCAGAACATAACCACCTTTAACCATCAATTACATGATGTTTAAAGGACATTATTATCTTAAAATACTCTAATATTAATTAATTTATGCAGGTTATTAGAACATAACCACATTTAACCATCAATTACATGATGTTTACAGGATATTAGTATCTTAACCACCTGTAGTTATCAGATACCATAATATATAACATTAATTTATTTATAGAACATTATAGAGAGGTAGCGTAGCCGCGGCGGTTAAACCACCTCTGCTCGGCCATCACTGAATCATGAGTGGAACGAGATGGGGTTCGATTCCTCGGCGTGACACTCTGATTTATATGGCTCACTATTGATCACATCATACTCGCTTCGGCGGTACAATGTACATATGTATGATGTGTGAAGTGGCTGCAACTCTCTACCGCGGGGCGTACAAAGGGCATAATTGCAAGGTTCAAACATGTGGTTCGTCCTACCCGTTCTAGTAGGAAGTACTAGACTACTACTACTACTACTATAGAATATTATTAATTTTATATATCATACGGTAGAAGTGGTCTAGTTCAATAACTAAAACAACGTCTTCACTTAAAATGATTGTATTTAACACAATTGACCGGTTTCGGCTGTTCTGAAGCAGTCATCTTCAGATAATCTACAAATCAAGTAACAAACTTTAATTTAAGGGATTGATCATTGTAAAGTAAGTAAAATAGAATAAAGACTGATATTAAAAAAAGAAAGAAAAAAAAACTGAAATTAATATAATTAAAATACCCTCGTAGAGAGAGACTCAACATGTTCAAGAGGACAATTTTTAAACTGAGGGAGCTAAGCACAGGTGTGGGAAGATTAGTTCAGATTAATTCAGAGAGAGGGAAGAATAAGTACCTACTTGATTTGTAGATCATCTAAAGAAGGCTGTTTTAGAAAAGCTGAAACCGGTCAATTGTTATAAATACAATTATTTTGTGAGAAGAAATTGTTTTGGTTATTGAACTACACCTCTTCTATAATGAATCGCTATCACACACTTCTATGATAAGTCGCTATCACACACATCTATGATAAGTCGCTATCACACACTTCTATGATGAGTCGCTATCACACACTTCTATGATGAGTCGCTATAACACACATCTACGATAAGTCGCTATCACACACTGGAGAAAAACACATTCGAGGATCTTAATCATATGATTAGTTCATTAATAATATCGTAAACAATATTATTAATGACAATATTAATAATAATGATATTATTATTAATGAACAATAGTTATTAATAATAAGGCCTAAACACTGCGATTATAATCCAGGATCCTGTTATATTTGTCGTTCTTCCTCTTTCGTAAAGGCCCCCTTACACGATCAAACATTTTGCGCAAACCTGATGTTGGCAAATTTAGGCCATATTTGTCAAACATCATGCTTCCGCCAACATTTTGACCGTGTATGGGGGCCTTAATAATTGGGATCTAAAGATTTGTATTCTTAACTTTCAGTAAGACCAATTTGACTAACTTTGTTTTAAGACCAAAAACAAACTAGTGTTTGATAAAAGCATCCTTCCAAAATAAAACGGTGAAATAAATTTGTCAGAAATGGACGGTCTTGAAACGAAGTATTCCCTCTAAGAATTAAAAAGAAACAAAAGAATATATTTATAAAAAAAGGGATGGAAGAAGCCGGGACTTAATGTTTTATGTATGAATGCGGGAGGCGTAATAGACCGTTATCAATTTCTACAAGTTGAACTCTTCTTCCCACACACAAGTAAAGAGCAAACAGATAATATTGTTTCAAGCCTTATGTACAACTTTAAGGTTTTTACACAAAACCTTAGAAAATCTAAAATCCTCTTAGGGCACATTGTATTAGGGAAATAATCAGAAAAAGGGCTAGAATACATTATTAAAAAATGTATCGGCATAGCACCCAGATCTTCCTCCATCTAACAATAAACAACCGAATATCACGATGAAAATTTATTTCTAAAATTTAATTATGAAGTTATGGCGAAGCCAACTAATTATTGAATTAGTATTTTAAAATATTTATTTACTATTTGCTTAAAGTTATTTATTTATTTTATTATTTTTATTATAAAATATTTTTCAGTCGAAATATAATTTAGAACCATTAAACTTCGTTTCTTCTATAGTTGTGAAAACCGACGCGATCATTTCAAAAAATAAAAAATAAGATCCTAACTCTAATACATTTTCTCTCCTCACGAGAATAATTTGAGAACTTACTGAACAATTTGTTATTCAGTTTCATTACTTGGTGTGAAAAAACAATTTTTTTTTGTTTTTACGATTTTGGTAGTATTCATACTACAGAATGATTAAATTTTAATTTAAATCAAATTATAATTATTATTAACTACGAGAAACAGTCAGAGAAAAACAAGCTCCAGCGCCGGGGTTTGAACCCGGGCCTCTGTATTTCCAGTACATTGCTCTAACCAACTAAGCTACGCAGGAGAATGGTTTTCTACTGACGTTATTGATACCTTGACCCGATTTTAAAGCTTTTAATTTTCCACTAAGTTTCCCGTAGTTAATAATAATTATAATTTGATTTAAATTAAAATTTAATCATTCTGTAGTATGAATACTACCAAAATCGTAAAAATGAATATTTTTTTGTTTTCCAATTGTCAAAAATCAATCTGTGTTAACACAAAAAAAAATTAATAATAAAATAAAGCAATTAAATTAAAAAAAAAAATCCCGCAGCAAAATTCGGATTCGTCAAGTGGACAAAATTAACTATTACAAATAATAAATCAGATAAAAAAACACGCATCTCAACCTCGACCTTAACGCATCTCAATATCTAACCCCTCTTTCATCCTCAAACGCACCAACCTCGACGCATCTGAACCTCAACGCATTTAAACATATAAGGCATCATTTAAATCTTAACGCATCTCATCCTTAAACGCTCCTACCTCAAGGCATCATCTTAACCTCAAACGCATTTCAACTTTCACTTCAGCCTCAATGCATCTCAAAGTCAAACGCACTAATCTCGACACATCTCAACCTCAAACGCACCAACCTTAACGCATCATCTCAACATCAACCTCAAGACATCTCAACAGCTAACGCATCATTTCAATCTCAACGCATCTCAACCTCAAACGCACCAACCTCAAGGCATTATCTTAACCACAACGCATTTCAGCCTCATTGCATCTTAAACTCAACCTCAAACTCAAACTTATCTAAAACAACATTTAACAAGGTCAGACTAACAATGAGAATCCACCTAAATACAAAAAATAGGTAGTACCCTTCGACAGTGACAACAAAACGAAGCGATACGATTTTGGGAGTGGGAGTGCTATGGCGAAGCCAACTAATAATTGATTTAGCCTTTTATTTATTTACACTTGCTTAAAGTCTGATTCTAAAAGTATTTTTATAATAAAATATTTTTCAGTCTAAATATAGATTCAGAGCTGTTAACATTCGTTTCTTCTAAGTAAAGATTAAAAGGTGTATAAGGTCCAGCAAAGATTGAAGGTCTTTTTCGTATAATGTCAGTAAACTTATTGGGAAATTGGCAAAATCAAGCTATTGCGTAATCGCAGCTCACTCGAAACTTTTAAAAAACGTCCAATGATAGTTCGAATTTCCGTCCAGTAAGACTTGTTTTTCACTGATAATTGCATGGAGAGGATGATGGTGATTCGTCTTGTGATAATCAATGTGTTTGGGACGACCATCATTCAAATTTGAGTAGTGATTATTAAACAAAAATGACTAGCATGAAGTGTTCGAGCCTGCATAAAACTACATAGGTTAGAGTTGTCTATGTAAAATTTAAGGGATATTATTTTAGGGTTTTTCCTAGATAGGTCGTAGGTAGCAACAGCTTTTTAATGGGGAAGAACTCATTCGGATGAAATTCAATGTTATCTATGGGTCAAAACGTGTTCAGCATGTAAATAATATTGGCTTCAAATCGTATAGATGATACATTTATTTACCGGTTCTTTCTAAAGTTTTTATATGCTTTTTTAAAATCATAATAAGTTCTTTTTTATGAGCAACTGTTTCGAGAGGATGTTTGAAGCAAATTATGAGCATAATTTCATTTACGCCTTTTACACTATTACGGGGGCTACAAGCGTTACTTTCAAAAAAGGTTGGGGGGAAAAACGTGATAAAAAGTATTGCATACATATATCATTATCAAGGTTGGGTCATGTTACCCTCTAAAGATGGTAAGAAACCCATTTCTAAAAGAAGATTTAGAGTTTGCTCTAGTAAGTCCCTCAAGAGGGTTCGATGTAATTCGACGGGGAATCCAGTTTCTAGATGCTAAATCCGTAAATCGACCCGATACTTCTTAAGAGTTGAAAATCTTCACTTGCAGCAAATTGTAATACGCAGGCTGCCAACGGAACGCAAAACTAAGAACTCCTTTTTAACGAAAGGTCTTGGTAATGAATGGATATGTTAAAATGGATTCTAGAACACTTAATACATACCAATATCTTCTTGATAAATAATTATTGAACAGAATTGATTTAAATTAATACATATTATACAGAAAATCAAATATATCAATTTGAGTATTTGAATAATATTTGTGATTGGACAAGCGAATAGGATATAGCTAATTTAGCGCAAAACTAACAACTACCTAAAAAGAAAATGAAGTTTCACCCTAAATTTACTAATTGTATATAAAATGTATATATAAATGTTTTTTTAGAATAATTCCAATACTTTTCAATACCTTTGGTAAGTTCAGAAGCAAAAGCATAGAACAAGAACTTCTATTATTCCAGAAAGGAATTAATTAAGTTAAGTGAGCAAAATAACTTACCCTGGTTTATTAAACTTTTTACAATGTACATTTATAACACAATATTTACTTCATTATCATAATTAGGAGAGGTAGAATATTCCTACCTATAACTAATGTACATTTCCAATTACTTTTAATGATTTTCGCATAATCATACTTCAATTAAAAGAAAATGTAAATAGTATTTAATTCATTAGCTTTATAATAGCCTTCATCAATACATGATATTGTATTTTTTCTTTTCATTTGCTAAAAAATACCTAATTAGTATAATTAATGCTGAGTGTTTTTAAGGTTTATCACGAAGCTTTATCTTCCTGTAACCAATGTTGGAAATAGATCCTTATACCCTAAAAACCCCTCCTGCTTTCTTAGTAGATGCTTATCCCCTTAAAAGAAGTAGCAATTTTCTTGAAACAAGCCACAAATTGAATAGGATTTTATCATAATTAGAAGATGACTTCTAAGTTTCGAAGATCTAGTCCAGTTGGAGCCCCAGAGATAATGACATAATGAATTTTAAACGTAAATGTCAGTATTCTTGATATTTAACAAAAGTCAAGTGGTTCAAGACTCAAGAGATATCGTAATAAATCCTAAATACTTGGGCTTGAACTGGAAGGCTCGCTATAAGGTTGGGATGGATGTTTGCTGGTCCTCTCTTTTAGAACGTTGGTATGTTCAGCCAACCAATTAATTAATTCTACCCAATCATCTCTTCCAATTTACCTTAATTCAGAAATACGTTATTCATCGACCCCTCTCTATTTACCTTATCAATATGCCTATGCTTATTTTACTTTCATACTGAATAAATGTTGCCGTAATTGACAAACCACAATGTCAAAAACCAGATTATTGTGGTGCTTGTAGAAATTATTTGATGGTTTAATTCTAAATCATTTATTTATAAATGAATAATTCTATAAAATAAATTTAATATCCATATAATTATTTCTAAACATTTTAAACGAGTATTATATGTATAAACGTATATTACACACGGAGATATACATATATTATGTAAATTAAATTAATATCGAACTATTCCCGTGTCTATTATACATACAGGGTGTCCCAGCTAATATGGAACAGCGAAATATCTCCGGAACCATGATAGATAGAAATATGTGGTTTTCAGGGTTCGATAAAGGCTAAAAATGTGCTTCTAGAACATATGCTGAACATTTTCTGTGTGCAGCGAAAGCGTGTGCAGCAAACAAAATAAACAAAACATGAATAGGAAGCCATATTTTGAAGACTGGATTAGGATTCTATGGCTAAAAATAAGACTTTTTTACTCTTGGAAATTTTTCGCTCCGATCGTTAGTTTGCCGTCTAGAGAGCNTATTGTAGAATATTTTAAATGGAATCTGACAGGGGAGCGAGGATTAGGGAACAGGCCTGTTCCCTTACTATCTATACTAGAATCATTATTCTCTTTAGCTATCAACTCATCAATATCAACTAGAGTATGGAACTTCGTTCCTAACGTGTTCATATTTTGAACAGTTCGCCTTTCTCTGTATATAAATAAAAAAAAATAAAAAAATAAAAAAATCAAGACGTGATTTCCACTTTCCGCCCTCTTTAACAGAAATTATGCTTAAAAAAGTAACTTTTAACGTGGATGGAGAGAGGCCGAGTTCAATTCCCCACGAGAAGGAGTTATTTTTATAATACAGTGTTATTTTTATGATCACAGATACATTTCTTGCTTTTGTTGGTACTTTCAATTAAAATAATACCTCAAGTACCTATAAAATGTACATTATAAATACAACATTTTTTGGTGATCAGTTTTCCTTTAAATATTTACTTTCTCATATTATTTTAAAGAGAAAGTATTGTGATGTAGCGAAAATTCGATTTTGAGATTTTTATGAATTTACACGTTTTGAGATCCCCTGAGTCCGAAAAAATAGTTTTTAAAAAAATGTCTGTCTGTAACCTTTTCGCCCTCTGTGCAGACTCGTGGAGCATTAACTACTTGACCGATTTTGACGAAATTTGGCATACATGTTCAGAAAAAAAAATACCCCGTGGTGAAATCCAGAAATGAATTATAGCTCCAAATTTGGGGAGTTACCCCTCAAAACTCTGAAAAAAAAAACGTGAAAAAAAATTATTTATTGAAAACAGCTACGACGATTTGGATTAAAAAATTCTGAAATGTAGTCCATTTAAATACGAATTTAACGATTTAAGACGTTTTCTCGGGAAAAATCTAGTTCCTGAAAAAGTAGCTTTTAACGCGAACGGAGAGTGGCCGTGTTCGATTCCCCACCTAGAAGAAGTTATTTATGTATTCATGATACATTTTGATAAAGCGTTCAAAAATAATTAAATGTTCCTAGGAAAACTGGCACTTCTTTAGACTGTTAATCCCCTTATAAAAAAANCTCTCGCGTAAATGTAAACCTTTAAATGTAAAATGAGAATTTTAGGTCGGGAAAAAATTGTAACTTCATCTATTCTATGAGGCAAACGACTTTTATTTAACACCGACATCGCTATGGTGTGTTGAAGATAGATAAATGTATAAATGCGGATCTAAACGTTATAAACGGAGAAAACAACGTTTTTACCGATATCTTATGTTCTTACGTAATGATTTTAATAAAACTTCATTCAAATCGTCTAAAGTACAGTTGAAACAGGCATGTAAAATTTCAACCTGATACAAGTGGTAGTTTTTGTGTAGTGAAGTGATATATTGTAGAATATTTTAAATGGAATCTGACAGGGGAGCGAGGATTAGGGAACAGGCCTGTTCCCTTACTATCTATACTAGAATCATTATTCTCTTTAGCTATCAACTCATCAATATCAACTAGAGTATGGAACTTCGTTCCTAACGTGTTCATATTTTGAACAGTTCGCCTTTCTCTGTATATAAATAAAAAAAAATAAAAAAATAAAAAAATCAAGACGTGATTTCCACTTTCCGCCCTCTTTAACAGAAATTATGCTTAAAAAGTTAACTTTTAACGTGGATGGAGAGAGGCCGAGTTCAATTCCCCACGAGAAGGAGTTATTTTTATAATACAGTGTTATTTTTATGATACATTTGTAGATAATGTTCAATATTTATTAAATGTACCTCGGAAACTAAAATGGAAAACACTAAGCTAAGTAATTATGAACTCGTTGTGTAATTATAATATGTGAACGTTTGTCTCAATTATCTTACTGATTTTTTTTTAATCTCAAATAGAGTCTTGTTATTGTAATTATATGTGTAATGATAATAATAGTGCTACTCATATCAGAACTAAAAAAGTTCCAAATACTTGTACTAACAATAATTATTAGTCATACTACACATTATATCAATTGTTTATATTTCTCAATATTGATCAATTCCACGTAGCAATAAAAAATAGCTTTTACACAAGAAAATGTTATTCTCCTAAAAGAACAATTTCAGGTTGAAAAAACCTTTTATAACTTTTGACTAAAGGTTTAAACTGACCAATTTCAGAGAGATAAGTGAATTAAGGAAGTTTCTTTGAACATTTTACCGTATCACTTCCCCCCGAATTGAACTTCTTATGAAATCTTAATGACTGTGTAGTGCCAAGAAATAACTCAGAAACTTACACTAAAAACATTCGACAACTACTTTAGTTTCAAGGAATCCAACTGCTTTTAAACAAAATCTTTATAACTTTTAGAAACCGAGGAAAATGAGATCCAACTCACCAGCAGACATTTCAAGAAAATGCATAAATGAAGCTTAATAGATAAGCACCCAGTTTAAATAAATGTAATCAATAATCTTAATAACTACTAGGGGGCTCTGCCCCCTACTCGCTTCGCTTGCCAACCCCCGAAACGATGTGATAGCGGCGACTCCGACCGAGTAGTCGGCCGCTGCGTGGCCGACGTGGTGTAAGAAGGGAAGTTGTATAGTTATGGAATATGTGAAGGGAAGTAGGATAGTGGCTGTGGTGTAGTGGGGATGGACACAATTACTATCTATTTTCCTTTTCTCGCTGACATTTTAATATACCTACTCTCTGTTCCGCCTTACAGGCTTTCCTCTTCTCGGACGAATATAATATCATCCACACTCAGTCTACACAGTTAGTACTATGTCACTCTCTAGAACCCTCTTTACCCCTGGACTTAACTCTCTTCTAGGGGGTTATCTCCTAACGCACTCTACTCTCAGTTAAGTATGTCACTCTCACTGGACTCGTTTGTTTACAAAACTTTTTTAATAATATATATAGATTATAACTTTTTATTCATATTGCATCTAATGCTTAAACGTAACCCAACTTCTTAAACCCTTTACTCAAAACACACTCCAAAATCACAATTAACAACAAATCGATCGTCTGTAAATCCATAACTAAACCTTCGTGGGAATATAATATAGAAATCAGGAGCTGCCCCAAGCGTTCAAATGCCTACTCTATAGTCTAAGATCCTATAGTCTAAACCTTCGTGGGAATGTAACATAGAAATCTGGAGTTGCACCATGCGTTCAAATGCCTATTCTAATAGTCAAAGATCCTTAGAAACGAACTTAACGCTCTTTTTACTACTCTAATCTTATCCTCCATACTGATTTCTAAGTTTCTTTTGTTTGCTGTTTTCTGATGTGTAACCTTCTCCTTTAATATTAACAACGGGAAACAGACAGAGAAAAATAGACCCCAGGGTACTTTATAATTATAAGCGATATTTCTCGGTCTAGTTCTACTGTCGTAAATGTCGACTGCTAGACTTGTGGAAAATTGAAAGCTTAATTCGGGACTGGGTATCGTTACTGACAGAGGAAATTATTTTTCAATGTAGCTCAGTTAGTAGAGCACTATACTGGAAATATAGAGGCCCGTAGTTCGAGTCCCGGCGCTGGAGTCTATTTTTATCGGTCTGTTTCCCGTTGTTATTAATAATTATAATTTGATTTAAATTAAAAGTCTCCTTTAGTTTTCCTAATAGTTTAAACTAAATTCACTGCACTGTAGAGGATTGCAACTCTATGACATGTTCCTTGAAAATGTTATCCGCCTAAGCGTTCGTGCGCAACTCTCGCGTAAATGTAAACCTTTAAATGTAAAATGAGAATTTTAGGTCGGGAAAAAATTGTAACTTCATCTATTCTATGAGGCAAACGACTTTTATTTAACACCGACATCGCTATGGTGTGTTGAAGATAGATAAATGTATAAATGCGGATCTAAACGTTATAAACGGAGAAAACAACGTTTTTACCGATATCTTATGTTCTTACGTAATGATTTTAATAAAACTTCATTCAAATCGTCTAAAGTACAGTTGAAACAGGCATGTAAAATTTCAACCTGATACAAGTGGTAGTTTTTGTGTAGTGAAGTGATATATTGTAGAATATTTTAAATGGAATCTGACAGGGGAGCGAGGATTAGGGAACAGGCCTGTTCCCTTACTATCTATACTAGAATCATTATTCTCTTTAGCTATCAACTCATCAATATCAACTAGAGTATGGAACTTCGTTCCTAACGTGTTCATATTTTGAACAGTTCGCCTTTCTCTGTATATAAATAAAAAAAAATAAAAAAATAAAAAAATCAAGACGTGATTTCCACTTTCCGCCCTCTTTAACAGAAATTATGCTTAAAAAGTTAAGAAACATTTCTTTATGTGTATAGAACACAAAAAAATGTTAATATACACTAGTTTGTGGACCTAAAACTTTTTGACTGAACAAAGTTTTCTAGTTAGGTAAATTTAACTTACGGGTGTTTCTTTTACTTTTTGTTCAAGAAGAAATTTACACTATATCCAGCCAAAAAACAAAACAAACAAAAATAAAAATAATAAAAATAATAATAATACAGGGTCCTGCAATATCCCTGGCAGTTGATCGGGACTAAAACCCAAAACAAAAAAAACAAAAAAAATAATAATAATAACAAAAATAATAATTATAACAATAATAATAAT
>KZ653391.1:0-36122 GCA_001010745.2 Gerris buenoi
TAATCCAAGCAATGTGTTCCTTCCAGTTTAAGTGATTATCAACAATGACACCTAAATATTTCATCTTATTAACTTGGTCAATTGAATTACAGTTACAGGGGGCAGTGCCGGTGTCAGTATCTGTGTCGGAGTTGGTAAAAGTACTCAGTGATGTTAAATTATATAATGAACAGTTAGTTTCGTGTATTTTTAGTGGTTCGGATGTGCGTCTGTCGTCTCAGTCAGACTTTATAGGCGCAAAACTGGCTATATGAAATCGATTAATTTTTTTTCAGAGGTGAGCGAAAACATGTTGCGCAATTTGTAGGCTTGGTTTCATCGAAAAATATTGAGTATAACCAAAGTTATTAACAATTTTATAGAAAAAAGTATATTAAACTTAACTTAAAAACATTAGGGTGACTCAGCGTAAACAAATCCCACTTACCCGCTAATCAAAATGTTTGGGTACTTCTAGACCACCTAGAGACTCACGGTTTTTTGCGTTTGGTCGGAAGTTGGTTCCAAACCGACTGGAAAAATCCGATAAAAAATATATTATTACCCCCCTTAAAAAATTAAATATGGCGGACGCACTTTAGAGATTTTTTGGAGGCTTATTGTGGCTTAACGGTAAGTCGTATCGACAAGCTGATTGCGCCAACGGTAACTGATTTTAAAAGATCTACCACTTTGGTCCTATGACTTTTTGTCGTAACTCCATCGGTTCTACCTTAAATTGAGCTTAATTTAAATTTTTGCAAGGATAAATTGACTTTGAGCTCTTATGGCGTTCGCAATTGTTGGCCGATTTAATTTCTGACTGGGGTGATTAACCTCACACTAATGCTCTTTAAATTGTGTATTTATTATTTTATTATTTTTCCTAGAACTAGAGTTATTAAATATTTACTGGTGCAACTGCCGTATTGAGAGAAGAGACTGGTAACTAAATTAATCCACTATAATGTTTGATGATTGTTCAATGACTTCACAGTCTAATTGGTTTTAAGGACTTTTTTACTTATGTATTTATTATACCTTTTTCAGTATTTTTATCAATTACTATTCATATTTATTAGTTTCTATAGGCTATTTTTTAAATATATAGATAGAATCCTTACTACGATTTGGAGAAAATTACATTCTTAGATTGATGTTTTATATAGTACAGATTTTATTCCTAGATGGCTTAGAAAAAAAACTATTAAGGCATTTCATTTAATTGCTAGGCTTACATGGCATTAGGAAACATAAGCACTAATACCTAGCATGAGCCCCGCGCGTGGCGCGGGGTGAAGGCTAGTTCAAACATAAAATTAAAATAATAATTGTTCAGTTTGAAGAATAAACATAAATAATTGCTACAACATACCTACTAACTGAACACTTGTCCGCCTTATGGTTAGTGTCCCCACAGCGGAGACATTTACCTAACATTCCTCTCTCAGCCGAGAACTGAGGAGTAAAAGAAGATTGAATAGGTTGGCTTGCCTAGCGAAGAATACACCTTGTTTAGTTGTTAGGAACTGATTTGCTGATTTTTAAGTTTAGAAGCTTCTATAGCCAAAGCCATTTCCACTGACTTTTAAAATGTAATTTTATCGTTCTGTAGTAATTTCTCACGAATTGACACATCCAAGAGTCCTCGATTAAATTGCATCCGTAAAAATGTATAAGAAATATATTTCGAACAACGTGGGCAAGTAAATTCTAAATTTTTAGTCAGCTTTTTAAGCTCTGGACACATATGTGGCTATTGGCTATGGACTCACCCTCTCCTTAAATTCGAGTTACGAACTTATGTCGCTCGGTCAGAACGTTAGGTTTGGGTAAAAGGTGATCCAAAAGAATGGTGATTAAGGTTTTAAAATCTTTTGAATTTGAAAGATCGGGTGCCGTTAAATTTGAAAGTATCTGGTAAGTTTTTGGCCCAAAATACGAACTTTTACCTAATCAGTTTCCGCGTCTGTACCCGTAAGTTTGTGTAGTTCAAAAAAGTTATCTAATCTTTGTTCGAAAACCGTGAATGGTTCTACGCTGGAGTCGAAACAGTCAAAACGCGGATGAGAATTTAGTTTAGGAGTTGAAGTTGTTTGGCGGCCATGTGCTGATTGCTGCATCTCCTGTAGGTGAGAAAGAAATTGTTGCATCTTGGAGACCAACGTATCCATTGAAGTAGACACTAAAGATGAAGATATACATATTAACTGAATTAAATTCTAACAATAATAAATAAAAACTACCTCGTCAGCAGTTAATATGTATAAACAAGGGTTTAAATAATTGCAACGCAATACGCTTATCAAAGGTTCACAACGAACTGCTTTATTTAGATAAATATCTCGAAAAGGAGATAATCGATGTTACGAACAGATCGATATAGATCGATATAATGTATACAACAGTTTCTGTTCGCCGTACTATGAAGCCCAAAAAAGAAATGTCAGCTATCGCCCACGCCCAGCCAACGTTCAAGAAAGGATCATTCAGTCAATTTGTTTTTGACAACGCGAATTTCAACGTATAAACTTCCGACGGACTTAATACTTTCCACTCCATGGGTGAAATAAGATGAAAATAGGTATGAAATAGGTTTGGAAATACCAAGATTAACTAAAATGCCTTAATACAGGAAAGCATGGAATGGTCCAATGACAAATGTTTCAAGGAAAACAAGTGACCCTGAAAAATGTAACAGTTAAAGACATAGAAATTCCGTATCAATGAGCACACCCTCACCCTTAACCTCATGAAATCCTGTGGTATCTTGCTACAAAATAACATTCCAGTTCCAGGATGGAAAGGTGTACTCCTTGGCCAAGGAGTATACAAAGAGTATTGGCCAAACAGGAAGGCAGCTAAAGACTAGAATAAAAGAACACTAAAGATAAAAAATCTAGCTTCGCGGAACACCTTATAAATAATAATCACACATTTACAAATAATAGCGTAAAACTCATACACACATGCAGCAAAGGAAAACAATTAGATTTACTAGAACAATTATAAATTAACAGAGCCCTCCAAAATAATAATATAGAATGCTTCAATGATAAAATTAACCTCAATACATCACCCCTAGTCAAACCAATAACAAACACATATGCATAACAACATTATGTCCTTAATTCAGAAACCTTCTACCATTTCAAATCACCAATGTTATTATAATTATTTGAATTTATTATTTGTTATATTTTTTAGTTAAACATTTTTTATAGTCAAACATGTAAAATTTGTTAGAAAGTTATCAACCCAGGTACAATGAGGGTGAAATTCCACCGCAATAATCCCAAACTCCTCTGATCCTAAGCGCGGAGATAATTCCTCTTTTGCCGATACCCAACTATACCGACCTCCCCTCCCACACCATGTACCCCAAACCCCTCTTCCTTTAACCTTTATATCCCAGTTGTAACATTGTAAATTATCATTACACTGATAATGACTGAATAAGTCGAAACCGGTATGTACGTTAAATATGTCTTTATGGTTTGACAATATAAAGTTATTGACCAAGTAAAAGTATTTTTTTCTTTACTTATCTACCTTCACTATGAGTAAATACCATAAAATCTCAATCATTACTATTAACTTCATTAAAATATTAATGTTCATGTCACCGATAAGAATATGGTTTCTACAGCCTCCACACTCCACACCTCTGTAAATATATTAATAAATTCTCTATAATATCCTCTAGAGGCATTTGCCAAGATCTATAGAAGACTGTAAGAAGCAGATCCATATCAAGATAATGATACACAGGGACAGGCTGTTACATCCTCTTATGGCTTTTTGTTTGTTTTTATTTTTAACCTACTGGATACATAAATGACAATTCCTTCATTCTGATTGTTAACCGAGTGATAGTGATATATGTAGCCGTTAATTTCGAGTTGGGAGAGAAAATAATTTTATTCTGTTAAAAAAATTACTAAAAGAATTATGCATGAAGTAAGCCTATTGGCTAAGAAAAGACTCCACCCTGAAGTAATACTGAACAGGTGGTTCCAGGGTGGTCTCAGTCAAGGAGTAAGGGGGGTGGTTTAGTCGGTAGGACAGTTATTTAGATCTCTCATCTCTGGCGAGTCCGACACTTCGATATTGCGTAAATGCATTCCACCTCCCTCCCAAAAAAAAAAAAAAAAAAAAAAAAAAAAAAAAAAAAAAAAAAAAAAAAAAATAGTACAGTATAACAAGTTTATGGGTGGCGTAGATAAAAGCGGCCAACTTCTTGAATATTATCCTGTGGTAGATTAGGGAACTGTTCATGTTGTTCCGGATCAGGACATCCTTTTACCGAGCACCTTGCTACAGTGGCTGTTAAAAGAGGAGAGTTCATAAGATTTTTCAACGAACTTAATGAAAATCCAGAAGACGATAGCTTAAGAGTTAAAAATTGCCGGCATTGCCTAAACTGAACACAGTTTGGCTTGTGGGCCAAAGAAGCATCAGTTATTTCGCCCAATCTTATGAGTGTTGCAGATAGATCTTAATTTATTTTATTGCCCGTGGGAGCACCTAGGGTGGTACACCTGTGGGGAGTGTGCACACCTGGGTACATGGTACCGTTTGAATGTAAGCCACTTAAACTTCTTACTGTTTGTGTGTAACAAAATGGCTGTGTTAAGATATGTACAGTGAATAACATCCGCGTCTATCTGCCGTATCTTCCAATCTAGAAGCAAGTATTCTTTTTGAAAGTTTTTGCAAT
Source organism: Gerris buenoi (assembly GCA_001010745.2). Taxonomy (NCBI): domain Eukaryota; kingdom Metazoa; phylum Arthropoda; class Insecta; order Hemiptera; family Gerridae; genus Gerris; species Gerris buenoi. The sequence goes on from KZ653391.1 coordinate 4,700, forward strand.
GTAGTTGCAAGTAAACTTAGAGTGCAAAGAAATAAGGGTTATATTATTGTGTTTTTCCCCACTGGCGACCGTGGAGTCAGTTATAAGACCGAGGAAACATGACTTCGGCGGACATTGCGGCAACCGTGACAGGACTTTCTGCATGTGCATAGGACGATCTGCGTGTAATTGGATTTTTTTAAAAAAATTTTTATCTATTTTTTATAAGTGCTTAGAATAATTAAGAATGGACAAAGTTAAGAAGACCAGGAGTGTCTTAAGACAAGCCTTCACAAAACATTTTAACAAATTTGTGGAGGAGGTGAACAACTTAAGTGAAGCCATTGATAAAGAAGAAGCTTCTATTAATTTAAGCGGTCTTCTTGAAGTTCTAGAGTCGAAGTTTGGAGAGATTGCGAAGTTAGATCCAAAAGTGTTTGATTTGTTTGATAATTGTGACGACGAATCTTTAATGCTAGCAGAAACGGAAGTGTGCGATGAGTATCGGAGGTAGTGTTGCAAAGCGCGGAAAATGTTAAATAATGTTAAAAACAGTGACAAATGCTCAGTAAAAAGTGATTCTGTCAATTGTGACCAATAGAATTCGACTACCGAAACTAGTGCTAAGGAAGTTTAATGGTGGGATTCTTGTCTGGTTACTCTACTGGGGCCAGTTTGAGAAGATTCACAACGAGCCATCTATCCCCAAGGAGGACAAGTTTAAGCCTTTCACCGTGGCTTGATAAAAGCCACGGTGAAAGGCTCCAGAGCAAGAGAAGTGGTTGATAGTTACCCCCCTATAAGTAGCAATTACGAGAAAGCAGTCAATGCCCTCAAAAGCCGGTCTGGACGAGAAGAGCCTCTTATCTTGCTTCTAATGAGCTTCTTATATTGGCTCTTGTCTTGTCCAATAATAGACAAAAAAAAAACATCTTATCTAGTCTCTTTGATAAGCTAGAGGGACACATGGTGTCTTATCTAGTCTCTTTGATGATAGTTATTTCTCTTGAAAACAAGACAATGGATGCTCTGCTAGGTTTAAATTTTCGATATGTATTTTATTACTGAATTGCATAAATACTCAAAAAACGTAATCGTTGCCAGGTACTTATTTACCTTATCCCCCCTACCTAGACATTTTACTTATTACTTCTCCAATTTATCCAATTAAATTTCTTTCAATCTTCATTAATTTTTGAAGGGACCCCTACTGATACTCACACTGTGCTGTCCTTTCCTGTTGCAGAAGGATATATATACATTATGTGGTTAATCATTCGGCCAATTTTGTGATTCAGAATCAGGTGCCCATACAAACACTATCGAGGGCTCGTGGAAAAAGTTTAAAGCCCGTCACAAAAGGGATTATGGTTCGACAAGAGCTCTGTTCTTGTCTTACATATCAGATTTTCTGTGGAGGCGTGTTTTCCCTCCTTCAGAAAGCTTTAGAGACCTCTCGATCGGTATTTCCCGATGGAATGAGGAAACATAGGTAATACCAAAGAAGTAGATGACGCGTATTATTATTATTACTATTTGTTCCTCAGTTCATTTATGATGTTTCAATATACATACTTATTTCCCCAAGCTTGCATTCTGTTTTAACAATAAAAAAAAGAAAATTAAATATAAGGTGAGTAACCAACTAAAGAATCCTAGGTTACTCCCCATTTTTGTAAATGAACATAGGGGAGCAACCATATGAAGAAGTACCGTGTTTTCAAGTGTGGTTGACGACCTAATAAATATTTACAAATCAACAGTTTGCAGGATCAGTAAGTTAGTGACTCGTCATTTAGCATATTATGACTATTGACTATCTTTATAAAAATGTCTACAAATGGCGAAAAAATACTTTGTGCGAAGACTAACTTTCGGACTCAAAAGATTTCCTTATGTAGTAGTATTGATGGGTGTCATATTAGACATCAGCCACCTAGAGGTCTCGACGCTGAACTTAAAGGGACGCAGAAGTAGAAAAGGCTATTTTCCAATAAATGTCCAAGCAATATGCAACGCAGTTACTTTTTACAGAAATTACGGGCTTTTATAAATAGGTTATCCTCATAACTCAACAATTTTTAGAAACTCACAAGTGTATGCTAATTTTGAAATAGTTCGCTATTCTGGTTTTTATATACTGGGTGACAGCGGTTATCTATGCTCAAATTATTTACTAACTCCCATATTAAACCCAGCTAAAAGAGCAGAAGAACGGTAAATAGGAGTCTTGAGGAAACACAATTATAGAACGTTTGGCGCTTGGAAAAGACGATTCCCTTGTTGGTCCACTGGTTGGAGAACTAAGGATATGCAACTTTCCCATTGCTGCATAGAGTAAATCATGATGAAGGAATTGGTTAACGTTGTTAAACCCGACCTTACCATGCAGGAATATCTTAGTAAAATCCAAAATATAAATAAGAAACTTTTTAAAGGAGGCCTAAACTTCGCTGACGATGGAATAGCGATGTTTTTCTTGTTAGGCCTTCCTATGGACCAATATGAAGGGCTAGTTAGATCTCTTGAGAGAGATGATTCAGTCTTAACGACGAAAGCTGGGTTCATAGCATCCGTTTTAAACGGCCGTTTGGGCTATATAGATAAAAATACATTCATGGGGGAGTGGGGTGCAAACCGTACGTTTTCCCCCACCCCTTGTGATCTTGACGCTGCGTTGATGCGTTCTGTTCAGGTTAAACAATACAAATACACCCATCTAGCCCTAGCCTTGCGAATTGTTAATTTTTAAAAAAAAAAAAAACCAAAACATTTCTATAAACTTAGTTACGTATAAACTTAAAGACATATATTTATCTTTATTAATTATACCTTTACGGCTTATATAGTTTTTAAACATTTATTTTTACTACTTTTATCTTATCTTCCTTTTCGTACTTACATAAAATAGTTACATAAAACATACATCTAACCATTTACATTTTACTACACTTACATTTAGAATTACTTTCCTATTCCTCGTAAATTCTCTACACCTTTTACTCTTAACTAACAACTTTACATTTCCTATCCAATTACATTAAACCCAATATGTCCAAAAATGTATCCAACGAGCACCGGACTTTTCTAAATATTTTTGTTTACTCGTATCCTATTTCGGGATATTAGACAGAAGTGAGATTGTGAACAGAAGCAGAAAGAAGACGAGAGTCGTACGGAGGAGAAGGAATTGCAGTAAGTACTTATTAGTAATTATTGAATACTTGCTGCTATTCATATATGTAAAATATATTAGCGGATTAGCCACTGTCGTATTTGATATTTATCTTGATTTGTATTATTGTTTAACTGATATGTTGCACATTATTAATATTTGAAAGTCGTACTTATATCAGATCAGTTTGCTTCTTGATTAATTGTCAATGTATCTAGAGAGCATAATTTGTTTATCGAATGGATAAATAAGTTGATTTATATATATATATATATATGTTTGGTACTATAAAATTTTTATTATCAATATATTACAATTATTATTATAAATACTGAATTGTAATAATTTTTTTCAGATTATCCAGAGGCAGAAGGGGCATAAAGAATTCCTTCAGCATATTAAGTTGAGGGTGGAGAGTTATGTAGGAGGCCAATCCTTGACTCACACGTAACAGTTCTGGCAATTTGAAGACACGTTTGTCCTCCACAACTTTATTAAGAAACATGAGGCTGCTAATGGACAGACTAGTCAACAGAGAAACTTCTAGTGGTGGAGTTATATCTGGAGATTGGAGCATGCCTATGCTTTGCAGGATCTTGGAAGTCTCGATAGTACTCGCTATGCGAGTTGCATTAGGGATTTCCTAGCTACTGTCGTCTACTCGTGATATTCTACCTTTGCAACCACTTACATGCATTAATCTGTCAGAGGAAACACATGGTTTTGTTGGTTCTATCCTTATAATTCATAATGTTCAAGTGAGCCAGGGAAGTCATTTTCATGGTTTTGTCAGTACACATCATTGCAGGTACTGGTGCGTAGAGCATCTTAGAATCTTATAGTGCATTAGATAACCATATGGTATGCCACTGGGTATCCCTTATTTTTTTAAGCAAACAATGAGCTAATGCTGTTCTTAATTTGTCATAATATAAGCTTAATTTTGGTTGAAATAGATTTTTTAAAACCTAACATTTACTGAGTAATGCTTAATTGAAAACCATACACTTCCTCTGGCGGACCCTTTAGATGTAGTAGTTGTCAAAATAAATGGTGTCACAGATATTTTGACGAGATCATCAAGTATTAGAATCCTCGTTTAGTATAGTAAGTTGCTAATCATAATTAATGGCTGAAAAGACTCTAATTTAATTATTTATGACACAGATTTCTGTCTTGGAATTTTTAAATTCATACATAAAAAATGTTTGAGCTTCAAAACGAACACATAACTTCCATTATCTTTGGTAAGCTTGGAAGCAAAAATGATAGTGGACCCAAGGGTTAAATATGATTACAGTCATAAAACTATTAAAAAATAATACTCATTTTAAAAAAATAAACGTGTTTAATAAGTTAAATGACATTATAAATTGTCTACTTTTATTTTAATTACAATATTACATATAAAAAATATTAGTAGGAAAACATTGTTCAGGTACAATTATATCAGTTTCAAATATCCTAGTTGTATTAAACATTATTGTAACACTGAAATAATACTCTGTGGTCTATTACTATAAGACTGAGTAAAATATGCAGGCGCTAGAGATGTAAGTGAGAAAAAAAAACCTTTTTTTTAAAATGTTTAGTTTGTTTTTTCCAAAAACATAAGCAAGCCTCTTTTTCCATTTTTTTTTATAATCATATTAAGAGCTAAACTATGGAGAATGGTTAGTTAACTGTGATATAAGAACAAAATATCTAACAACACGCTCAATATTATAGAAATGATATTATCCTCGGTTATTGGCTCCGGTTTATAGGAATTGAGTTATTTAATTTTTAAAATGGTTAGACAATCATTTCAATTAATCTACTGATGGCCAGAGTCAAACTAACTTTTATTTTTTTTTAAATGTTGAATGTATTAAAAAAATGTAAAGGCATACTTGCATTTTATTTAAGTAAAACAGTAATTAAAGGTATTTTGAAGATGAGCAACTGCCTTTTTGTTAAAAACACAACGTATCACCAGAAAAAAACCCCCTTTTTTTTGTTTTATCTCTAGCGCAGGTGCCTTATAAAAACTAATAAATAATTAAAACATTTTATAAAAATTACAATTTATATTATAATTAAAACATTTGTATAAATATAAGTATATATAGTAATTAATACTTCTTATTCTACAAGGAAAACACACTTTTTAGCTGTACATTAATAATAGTAACATCAAGGAACACTAAAGGGTCACAACTGCATTGTATACCTTAAATGATTGTAACTTTAGTAAACAGTTATTAATTTTTTGTATTAATAATAATATTAAGTATTTCCAAGTGTAATAAGCATATAAATTTGTATGAGGTAACCATATTAAAGGTATTTTAATGATTGATGCTGTACCTACTTTAAATGTTAAATATAAAATGTTTCTTTATATACAGGACTACTTATTTTTAATATCACACATGTTTCAACTATTCTAATATTCTACTATTCGAATTACATATGCCCTAACTAAAAGCTCTTATCACAATCTTTAATAGCAGCAGGATAATATTCACAGTTGATTTTGATCTGATCATGATTCACAAGAGCCAACAGATGTCTTATCATTACAAAGAATACAGAATCTTAAAAATAATGCAGACAATTTTGAGCCCATTTCACCCAACTAATAATTGATGGAATGATTGTCCTTCCTTGCCATATCTGCAACTTGCATCAAATTATAATAACAACAGATAGAGTATTTTACCATTTTTATAGGACTCCTAAACAAATTTTAAAATACCTCTGCTGTTAATAAATTTCTAGTCTTATTTTTTGAAATAAGACGAGATTAAACGATTCTAAGATAAAAAAATTAATTAATAAATGACCCATACCTGAAGAGTGGAAAAAAGTAAATTAATAAATGAAAAATAAAAATCAGAAGTGACTCTAACTAACGTGTTCGAAGCTCGATGAAAACATACCAAGGAAGAACATTATTGATATTGAGTGACTCTACTATTAAATCTGTCTTAAATTAGCCACTCCAGAAGTAAATCAATTGAGAGATTTGTGATTTGTTTTTCCAAATAATATTCAAATGTAATGAAGGTTCACTGGTTAATTAATAATATAAATATGACGCAATCTTAAAGTATTAAAATACATAACAACAGAGTAGTGTTTCTATGAAGAAATCTTCAGTGAATATCAAATCATAATCAAAAGTAGTATGTACTTTTATTCTTCAAATTGGTTGTATTAATAACTAGCTGGCCTTTACTCTGCCATTCTCCTCTAAATTACACCCATCAGCTCAATTTGGATTGTAATTTTTGAGTCAGATTCCATCTGCTTTAACATTTCTGCGATAGGAGCACAACATGTCCTCTGGAGACGTAGGATGCAACATTTTCTCCCTGATTCTCTTTACTTCTTCGAGGAGGACCTGGCCCACACTGTCACCGTCACTCACTTTTTCCTTTTTTGGGACTGAAACATTTAATGGAAACTATTAGTTAAGTAATTTGTGCTAGAATCAACAAATAAATCATAAATCTACAAAAGGAATGAATTTTAAAATGTCTCTAGTCAAAACTAAACAAGTATAATTTGTTGACTCGATCCATGCAAGGATTTTAACATTCAATATCTCACAAGTCACTTTCCATAATGTACAACATCTATCACCACCTTTACGACTGGGCTCTAAGCTTAATTCTGGTGGCTGGGACCAAATACCTCCCAAATAAATATAGTTTAGATTAGCTCGAGTCAGGGGTGGCTCCTTAGGTTCAAAATGCTTAAATGTATAGGTACTACATTTTTAACAATTAAAGCTTTTATAATATAACAGTGTTGAGATGAGCACATGATCAGACTAAAATTTGTTATTTACTTCTAAAAAAGATGAAGCAAAACGAATAATTACCAGGCAGCACCGCTGAAGTCGTAGGCTGGCTAATCAACCATCTCTTGCGATTCTTCGAGACAGGGGATGTTCGATGTTAGCCTGCACATATGTAATTAGTTCTCTTTAATGTTCAGAATAGCAACAGACTACTATAAACTTAAGTTATTGTAAAAATAAACTAATAGTGATTGTAAAATGGAATAAATAAAAGCAAGTATTTTTTTTTTATATTAAAAAAATTGTTGACTGAGATTTTGTGCCACTTTAATTACTTAATAATTGTAAGTAAAGATTTAACTCAATACATTGACACTGATGATGACATATTGAAAAGTGTTGGGTAATTTTATCAAATGCTGACAATATTGCTGTGTTACATTTCATCAACTTAATTTATTAAGAAATCTGATCTAAAGTATAAATTTCATAACATTATAATGGTAGTGTAGTCTGGTTAAATGATCTTGTGAACATAATATGATCCACACTGCTGATCCATTCTATTTTTAACACTGTTTAGACAAAGGGATTATAATAATAATCCCTCTTGTGTATATAAGTTATAATATTTCTTCCTTTAATAAACATTAAAGACGAGAGCCTAATCTCTTCGAAATATCTAAATTCGAAGAGTTAAGAGATCAACCACATTCTAAAACGTAGCCACTTTCTTCTTTATTATATATAGTGCGAGCGATGTATCACTCAAATTAAGTTAAAATAAGACAAAACTAGAATAAAAATAAGTAATTCTGTACCAAAATTATGGCACCGATTCTTTCCCAGACGAAAAGTAGGAAATGACCCGATTAGTTATCACAGTAGATATATTTATATTTATTAAATCAATAACGTAATATAGTTATTTGTTAATTAACATAATGTTATTATTATGATATAATAATCAAAATGAATGAATACAATACTTACTTTTACAGTTCCAATTATAGTGCACAGAAATAAAATAGAACAACTTTTGTAGACACTAGACAAACATCAGTATTATCAAATATATTAGTACAAATAATAAAATTAGGAGGATTAAACAAAATAGTTTAAGAAAAGAATTCAAACTCAGACTAAAATAAAACACGAAAATGAAATAAACAAGACCAAGACGAGAGTGAAGGACTGGAAAGTTTCAATAGGTTACCAAAAAACGGAAAAAAGTTGGTTCCATCCCAACTTTCTTCCGTCATGACGTCATCAGCCATAGATAGTTCCACCGTGCGTTTAAAACGGATGCTATGAACCGAGCTTAAATCTGTGAAGGGGAAGTTACTTCTGGATGAGAAGCGCATGCAGTGCAGAGAGACAAAAGTGAATCTTTTGACAGTCCCACGCACCAAGCGTTGTCGAAAATAAATTCACAAATAAGAATGGTCTGAAGTATGTTAACGGAAATAAGAATGTTTTGTGTTTCGCGTGTCGTGAAAGGGCAGGCCACATATCGAGAAATTGTCTGAAATTTGCTAAAGTAAATGCAAATAAAAATACTAAAGTAAATGCAAATAAAAATACTAAAGTAAATGCAAATAAAAATACTAAAGTAAATGCAAATAAAAATACTAAAGTAAATGAAGCCAAGTAGCTTTGATGACGAAGACACAATCGTTTTGTTATTGTTTGTTTATATTTAATGTAGTCTTCACACAAAAATATAGAAGTATTCGTTGGTTTAATCTTTAAAATCGAGTTTTCTTTAGCTTATTAGTTCGATTATTTTCCGTAAGCTGATTATATTGTATTTTCGGGCTCAAGAACCTTAACACGGAACAATACCAAGTGCAGTAGATCCTCTAAATTTCAATTTAATAAAAAGTTCTGTAGGGCAAGTTGAAGACCCGGGTAACAATAGTGACTCAAGCAAATCAAGTTTCACTTCACACTATGCTTTTCATATTACTCATTCTCGTATTAATCAAACATCATCTGATAAGGATGACTGGATTTCAGTGAGGATTGGTGGAGTTCCTACTCAACTACTCATAGAGTTGGGAGTTGGGTTCTTCGTGTAACTTGATGGATCAAAGTACATGGGAATACCTGAAGAAAAACCAGGTTACAAAGGCAAGTGTGATAAAACTAGTAAACTTATGCCTTCTTATAATTCTGATCTAATAACCTTATTAAGGAAATTCCAACAACAGAGGAAAAAGAGCTCACTAATTGTTATGAGTTAAAAGGGGCTGAAAAGTCTATTATTGGAAAGGAATCATCCAAACGATTGGGAATTTTAAAGTTAGGTAACCCCGAACATTCACTTGATGTTGCTCAGACTGAGGAGATGTCCTTGCAAGAATGTATTTTAAAATGCCCACAAGTTTTTACCGATAATGTTGGAAAAGTGAAAAAATTTCAACCTGAAATTAGCGGTCGAGAAAGTATGCCCCGTGGCTCAAACAGGAAGGCGAATCCCTAAAAACCTTAGATCAAAGGTAATCAAGAGACTTGAAAAGAAGGCTGGCCGTCCACTGAAAACCTGTACGAGCGGCATCAGGCGTGTTTACGCTGCAACTAGATCAGCGGCAACAAGCGACAGGGCTCTTCCACTGTAGGAGTCTATGCGAACCGTGAAAGAGTATGGATGCAGACACTTACTACTTTTTGGACAATCCGTTCTTGAGTCCGATGCCTCGATGCCTCTGTCGATCTGCACATAGGCGATCTGCTCGATGCTCAATACAATGAGAAGAGATTTGGACCTCATCGCATTTTTAACGTGGATGAGACTGGGCTCAGCGTTGTGCAGAGTAAAATTCCGTACGTTGTGGGTAGGAAGGGGAAGAGACAGATTGCTTCTATAACGTCTGCTGAACGTGGCTCTCTTATAACAATTGTTGCTGCAATGGAATTTTTATTCCGCCAATAATCATTTTCCCCAGGAAAAATATGAATATGGCACTAATGAAGGGTGCCCCTTCAGGATCAATCTACGAGATACATCCTAGTGGTTGGATTGGATTGGATTGAGCAGAAATTCAAAGAGTCATCCGCCAGAACGAAACTCCAAGAGCTGCAAGGGAGCCTTCAGACCAAACCCTAGGGAAAGCGTACCTCCCCTACATCAAAGTCACAACCGACAGAATAGCTAGGATCCTGCATAAACGTAAAATCGGAACTACCAGTGGAACGACTACCTAGAGGATACTGGGCTCAGTGAAGGACAGTTTATGTTTAAAAACCGAGGGAGTGTACCAGACTCCTTGCAGCTGTGGGAAGTCTTACATCGGACAAACGGGTATAATGGTATGTACTTGTTTACAGGAGCACATAAGGGCAGTAAAAAATTACGATCACAAGTCTGCCGTGGCACAGCATTCCAGTGAGTCCGACACCAAAGTCTTAGCCTCAGTGACAGGTTAACACAATCGAATGGTAAAAGAGGCTATTGAATCGAAAAGCACCCTCACAACCTTAATAGAGAAGACGGTTTCAGACTTTCGAAGACTTGGAAACCCCTCATCAATACCCTAACTACAGGTCAACAGTCAACAAAGCCTAATAGTACGGCCACAGCGCACGCTGGTTTAGAATCAGGTTCAGACTCAGAAAACAAGCGCGAGAAATAAACAGTGCAGTAGCAGGGTAGTCATAGTGGCAGTAGGCAACTGGTTGCTCGCGCAGGGTTCGAAGTCAGGGACTTTACCGGAATGTTTAGGTCATTCTTGTTTGGGATACTGAATTCACCAACGCCGCTCGGACTGCAGGTTATAGTTGTTTATGTAACCTTTTTCTTGGTTGTGTTATAAACAAACATTTAGTGCCTTGCTTCTTGTTTGCGATCTTCTCTTGTTTCTTGTATTCTATTATAGAATTAAAATAATGAATATAGAAGCGCTTATCGCGAAAGTGTTTCTTAACCCTGCTGTATGGGATAAAAGAGAGAAGAATCATTCAAATAGAAATGTTGTTAATAGGTGCTGGCAAAACATCGCTGGAGAAATGGGTGTTAAAGGTAAAGAAATACTTTTTTCTTGTACACTCATTTTTAATACAATTTATTATATTATATTCTATAACGCGTGTTCGGTTTTGCCTTCACTCGTAGTGGGGGCCGGTTTTTTCTCTTCTCCGCCACTCCACGGACTGGAGGGGATAGGCCCTGTCCCCGTCGGGCGTGTTCCTGTCCCCACCTTCCGTGCGTCAGTGTGCCATGAGATACACGAGAGAAGTTACGCACTTTATCACTCTCACCTCAACACGTACCTCACCTCAACACGTACCTCACCTCAACTTTCCGCACCCTCAATCCCTCACCTAGAACCTCACCACTGAACTCCACAGAAAACAAGCTACCGTCAAGTACATCACTGCCTGGACACTGGAGGGCCCTTCTCTGCGTTCACGGCAGGTACAAAACACCTCACCAGCCCAGGTACCTCACCTTCCCAATTTTTATTATTTATCTTTTTTCCCCTTACATAAAATTTATGTATCACACATAAATAAGTGGTCCTATGTGCCGAAGTGAAATTTTAATTAACTTTAATCTCATCAGTAAATTCACTTATATTTACTCTTTTACTCCACTTTAATTTTTAAATTTAACTCACCTTTTCCTATTATTTTTCTGAAATATTTGAATTTTAAAGTGTATCTTATTTTATTACCTCTCATTGAGCCTGTGGTTTCAATTTCTTTGAAATTGTCAATTTTCTTAAACGGGAAAAATTAATTTTTTTTCTCCGATTTAACTGGTTCTACAATATTGTTGCTCCTCTCTTATCTTTGCTGCAAGAATTATAGGTGTTTTATTCCTCTTCTCAGCTATTTTAGCAAATTTATATTTACTTAAAATTCATTTAATTTTTTTTGGACTTTTAAGAGTTCTGGTAAGGATTTAAATTGTGACATCAATTTTTGTATGTTTTCTGTAATTTAATCGTGGTAGTCTAGCAAACTTAATTACGTTAACTTAAAACGTTAATTTGTGGTTGTTTCATCGCGGTCGTTATAATTCTACATTGAATTAGTCACCCACTTTACCTATCTCTAAATCATTCCTTTTTTCAATTTTAATTTCCGTATTTAATTTTATTAATTTTCCTCGAAGTTATAATTTAAAAGGGAAATAGTTAATTAAACTTATTAATCTCTTTTTCTGCCTTGCTTTTATAGGTACAGGTTTATCTTATTTAAATTATTTTCCTGAACCCACTTTTATTTTTTTTGGAATTAATTGTTCTCTTATACTTTGATAATTCTATATATATTAAATACCTACATGGTATTTCAATTTCATATTATTTAACTTTAATTATTATTTATAATTTTTTTGTTCAATTATTTTATGATTTGAGCTCTATACTTGACTGTGTTAGAATTAAAAATCTGTTAGCTGACATAGTTAGACCTCACCTGGTTCAGGAATAAACTATTTGGACTTTGACCCCCCAAAGAGTCTACTTTTTCCAAACCTCGTTATAAATTCTATTATTCCTGTTCTATAATCTCTGTTTAACCTCTTATCATCATACAGTCTGCTGCAAATTTAATCTCTACTTCGACTCCTATTTATTTCGTCTAAAGATTATTTATTCTTTCTCTCTTCTTATCTCAAAGCATATACATTTTCTTCTTCATATTTAAATCCCTCAATTATTATCCACCTCACTCTTCAAGTTTTTCACCTCATATCCTCTACCTCTNCACGCATTAAGTCACTTATAATTTAGTTAAAATTTAGTTAACCACTTAACAACTTAATACGTGTAAATCGGCCTTAAGGGAGGTTTTATTTGAATAAATTTAATGTTTATATTTACAAAACCGTATAATAACCTATGCAGCTGAAACCTTCCATTACATAATAATAATAATAATAAATCATGGCAAACAGCTCGTGGAGGGTTTAGGCCTGCCAATTGGCTTACACAAATTATGAATACGTGTATACTTTATTAAATTGAAAATTTGGATGGATTTAATTTAATTATCTTAATTTCAACTAAGTAAGGTTAACACTGATGACAAAGACGAAGACTAAAAAGTATAAAATAATATTATATTTTTATAAAAAAATAAAAACACGCTTTTATAAAGAATGTACTAAAAATGAGAAAATAATTACTTTGAAACAGCCACAGTACTACGAGCGATCACACTATATGGGCATGTCACAAAAAATAAAAGCGTGGGGCACTATCAACTTTTTTCCATAATTATGAATACAAAGATCTACACTTCATATTTTTGAGAAGTAAGACATAGGATTCAAGGAGGAATGCGTCCGTTAGGGTTTTATAAACAAAGCGCCCCACGCTTTTATTTTTTGTGACATGCCCATATAGTGTGATCGCTCGTAGTACTGTAGCTGTTTAAAAGTACAAAGTAATTATTTTCTCATTTTTAGTACATTCTTTATAAAAGCGTGTTTTTATTTTTTTATAAAAATATAATATTATTTTTAAATTTACATAATGTGGTTCAGGTCTATAACTTTTTAACTAATTTATAAATAGTTCAAAGTACTAAATTAGTAGTTTTGTAAGATTTTGGTCCGGTAGGAGTTTAAACTTATATACACCAAATTATTATGCGTAGTATAGATTATTTATAAGTCCAGTGTGAGGTCGAAGGCATACGTGCTGTATGAGTAGAAACAGTTTGCCTGTGTGGATCGTTAGTTAGGGGTGGTTTGTCTTAGTTGTGAAACTTAAGGTCCGGCCTGGACTTGGATCGATAGTCAATTAACGACCACAAGGATATGGACAGGACCCTTAGTAGATCTCTCTGTGAGAACACTTCTTCCATTATATCTATAGCCAGGGTCTTCTATTCTCATCTCTTATACTTATCCCTTGGAGTTAGATAGGTACGCTCATTTACCCATTTATTGGTAAGAAGTTCGATTTATATCAATATCAACTCAAGATGACATTATTTTATGATAAAAGGTTGCTAGAAAATGGAAATATAGAACATCCAGACAATTTAGTATTATGGTTATCATAGAGAAAGTATATTTTTTTTGTTTTTTTTTACCAAAGAAAGAAAAATCAGACTTAAATGCCGTAGATATAGTATATATATATAGGAGTTTTAATAAATATTTAACCTAATGTGTTAATTACATTCCATTTTTACTACAAAATTGGGACAGGCGTCACCACGTATTCAAAAAAATTTCAGAGGTAACCATAGTTTATGGTATTAGGAACTCATATTTTAACGGCTTTATATTTTAATACAATTAAATATAAACTTTTTTATAATTTGATGTTATTTTTTTTTACAACACACAGTGGCCATACTGTTATGATCATTTCCTTGTGATCTCGGGAGGAATTTTCAATTTATTTTAAATTGTTAGAGAACGATGTGTAGTGAGTAGATTACAACGCCGCCAGGTTTTCTGTCATCTCTCCGCCACAGAATGTAATGGCAAACAGTGGTGCGGTCAGCTGAGTGAACGGTCGCAGGTGAAATTGACGGCGAGGTCGATTTGATTGGACACGCTGTGAAATGGAAGTCATGGGTAGGGCACCTCCGACTTCCATCTCGGTAGTTTCGGCTAGAGGAGGTGTGCGATTATCAGGTGCCCGCGGTGTCGTGGGAGTCTGACCCTGTGGTTTCCAGCGTGTCGGTAGCGGACCGCAAGTCTTGTCACGTATCAACTCGAGGTGTGACCCGCTCCCTAAACTATCCTGGAAAATTACTCCGCTTGATGAAAAAAAGGAGAAAACTTTCTCATTTATAGTACTGTATGGACTCCCGTGTGATAGGGCATCAACGACACCCGCGTACCAAACCACGCAATTTCCTTTGACCCTTGATACTGTGGGTGAAAAATGATTTTCGTAAATTGTTAAAGGACCTACTTCTCACTTTACAAAACTATTTACTTCTCTCACCTTCTTTATAAAAATACCAACGGAGTAGGTATAGCATTGAAATATTACTTTTCTACATAATTATTATCTTTAAAACTAATTTGCAGTTTCCATTCATTTACTATTTGAGGAACGAACCATGTTTCTTGTTAACAGTGTGCTGAAAGTGAAAGTTCCGCATAATTTGTTTCTTATATGTTGATGTCGGGAAATTGGATATTTTGCGTGACACAATGATTACTGGACGGTAACAAGTTCTCGGACCTTCTGATGGGTAAATGTGTGAAAAGTAATAAACTGCGGAAGGGCTATCAATGCCCTTGTAATAAAGAGAAAGTAATTTGTGAGTGTCCGAGGGAAGTGGACGTTGAAGGCGAGAGTTAATGCTTCACGAGGGCCCATAGAGGAGGTCTTTGGAAGGAGTATACTCCCCGCACGCAGTGTTTATTGTCTGGCCGACGATTAGAAGGGCAGCGGGCTATTTGTCAGGGCCCCAGGGTGAAGGAATGGGTCCGCTGTGAGCTATTGCTAGCTCTCCGGGTCTCTCGTAGAGGGTCTCTTTTAATTTAGTCTCGCCGTAACGGGAGTTAATCGGCTCCGGTCAGCGGTGCGGCCGAGTCGGGTCGAGGCGACAGTGGATTAGTCGGAGAGCGCCACAATCAGTCTCTCCTGACGGATCGGGGCCTTCGGGTCCAGGAGCAATTAATCCGATAATTGGGAAGGCTTCCCTCCGTGCCCAGGTGCCACCCAGTACCGCAGAACCATCAACTACAATCAGGCATCGGACAGTTTACCCATTACTCCGTGAAACCTCTCGGCTATACGTTATCTTCTCTTTGGAACCAAGATCCCCTTTGGCTCCTATTCAACTATACTTTAGTTACGCTAAGTTGTACCGATGATTATTTGGAAGTCTTGGTATTTTGCCATACCATTTAAATTGATTTTACCAGACATTGGAAAACTTAATTATTCTTTTTTATTGTGAGATCTTTTAGTGAAAATTAATTGCTTATTTGTATTATTTTTAGAATATTATTATGAATGTTATATTATTTTAAGGATATAATAGACTATTTTTATTGATTCCATTACTGAAGGTAACGGAACAATAAGCGATTAAAAAGATTGAAGTTTTTAGGGGAAGATCCCGTCCTATTTATTTGTTCCTATCTATTATGTCACTATATGTATACCTACTATCTATCAATATATGTACCGGCTAACTATTTGTCCTCTCTATTATGCTCACGTTTGTTTCAGCCGTTATTAGGATTATATTTAAGAAAAAAACTGTAAATGGTCTACATCTTTTTATTACTTAATTCGAATAATAATAAAATTACTTTTAATCCGGCCGTTTGGAAGTATTGTAGGTTCTAAATTTAGATCTAGGTTCTAAAAAAAAAATACTGAAATACGTTTGAATTTTATCACTCAAACATTGGTATCATAAGAGTAGTTATACTTGGTGGTGTTAAATAACAAAAAAATAAATAAAAAAATTTAGCTAATAAATAGATTAACATGTTAGAATTTGATAAAAAAAAAAAAAATATATATATTTTTTCCTTCACCGGAATCATATTCATTTCCTTCCTGGCAGCCCAAAATATTGCTGCCTTTCTGAACCATATATCGCAGCTGCTTTGTTGTCTATAGTTTTGAAGTTTTTGGAAATCTAAGATGATGTGGTCTGCGTCCATTATTCCAGTCTCACATAGAGGGCAGCTACTCGTCTCCTTTATGCCTATTTTATGCACGTGGTTTTGTAAGTAGACATGGCCAGTGACCATTCTAAAGTTGGCGGTGAACACTCCCCTTTATAAAATAATTTAAAAAAATTATAGGTAGATGTACTTATCAAATTTTAGAAAAAGTCTTGTGTTTCCAGTTTTAGATTGGAAAAATACACTTGATCTTTTAAATACTAATAGCTTAAGTTTTTGGTTTGAACATACTTTTCTATTATTTTTTTTTGTGGAATATAAAAGCAAGTCAGGCAATTGTCATGGAATAAAATGGCTGCGATGTGATTGATATCTCTTTACAATGTGCTTATTCATACCAGATTATTATTTAAGGGACGTCGAAACGGGTAAAAGGCTTTTTACATGGTGAGGATTCCATTAACAAGGCCCGGTTATTAATGTCGGTGTTATTTGGCCGGCGGTTAATTGTCCTGTCCTAACATGGAAGGGGAGGGAGAGGATTTCTGTCGTTTTTCGGGTCTCGTCTGTAAATAAAAGGGGTTGGAGTGTTTTGTGAGTGTTTAAAGGGCCCCGAGGGTGTGGGAGTGTATTAGAAGGTCGTCTACATACACACACCGAGGTCTTGGGGCTGGGACTCCAAGGCTTTGACAAATCGTTTCGGAGCCTTGCTTGATGGAGAGAAGATTGGGAGCTACGGTATAGGAGAGGAGAGACGGGACGTCAACGCCGAATAAGAAATCCATTATCCAAACGGGGCTGGAGGGAGAGAGCACGGCGCTAGAATAAGGGAGTTGACGCGGTGATTGAGTGTCGGAACCCAGCCGGGACAGATATGGATGCAAAACTTCTACCTTGCTTTGCCTCCACTTCTTTTTCTCCTTGATGGATATGGATAGCACCCCCGGGACACCCCTACCATCCTCTTAAACCCTTAAACAGTTTTAATTAAACCCTTGTAATTGTTTTCCCAACCTTTCTCTCGTTCCTTTTTTACCAGAGCGTCTTTCTGTCTTAAAAGGTTCTCTCTGAAAATTCAGCCCATTTCTTTAAGCCTCAAGCAACTTGCCTTTTCTCTGCGACTTTGTTTTTCTTTTCTAGTCTTCCTTTGGAGGAGCCGGAGCCAGTTTGTTAAAGACTTGTTAATTAATTTTTCAAAGAAGATTTACTGATTAAATATCTATTTACTAAGGAACAATTTAGTTGTAATCTTCCAGTCCCTAAGTTAACTAGTACCATTCTCCTATTTTCCTGCGGCTTTATAGTAAAACTAAATATAAAGTACTACTCAGGCCACTGCCCTGAGTAGTACTTATAAATATTTATAATACATATAAATATGTATTTATGATTAGAATATTTTTATAAATATTTTTAGATTAGATTGTAAACCATATATTTTACCTGAATCCATAAGTATTTTACTTTAAAATTCAATGTAATAAGAATGAACTTGAAAAAATAGTTATTTACGCACCAAGGGAGTAAAGTAAGTGATTGCACCCTGAGCGATGAAGTTGGTTCCTGAGGCGAAGCCGAGGGAACCACAACGTTCACTCCCGAGGCGGAGCCGAGGGAGTTAATTATCGCGAGGGTGCAAGTGATTTTTACTCCCGAGGTACGTACAAGATTTTACCTCCAGAAGGGAGAAAAAAATAATTGAATAAGATGTTAATTTTAAAGTATTTTATGTTAAAAAAGTAAACATTTTTATATTTAAACAAATTGATATATACTAATAATTCACCAGATAAGTTTAATCTTGTTAAAATTAAATTATAGATAGTAATTATTTGAATTTCTATGCTAGGATAAATGGGAGATCAGTTGGTAGCTGAGTTGTGTATTGACAACTAATGTATAATCATCCATATGAGTAGATCTACATTTAGAAATAATGATTTCTCTTTTAACTTTTAGTTTGTTTTACTGATGAGTCATCATGACAAACGTCGTGAAGGATATGTGTGAAGATGACATTATAGATTTAGACATTAAACAATAGTTAATAAATGAAATGTGTATTAGCACCAAGCTTATTTACTTGTGCTTATCACTTGGGCAACACTGGAGGGAATCATGAAAGTTCATGATTCCCTCCTTTCTCATTACTCCCTGTTGAGCCCGACCGGGTGCAATGAGCAACTTTCCTCCCTGTAAACTAGGGAGAAAAGTTCACTTTTTCTCCCCGCTGGAGGTAATAATATTTTGTTCCCTTGATTTTTTTTTCTTTCTTTTAACCGAAGCAAACCTAGTGTAAAAAAAATAAGCCAAGTCTCGCATAAAAAGTTGTGAGATCATAGGTTTAGCCAAGTCTCCCACTGTCCAAGTAAGTTCTACTAGGTCTATTTTAACCAGTGCAAGTAGATGATGTTTGTCTGTCTCTCTCTCTTAATTCTCTTTCCCGAATCACTCTACACGTTTAAATTTAAAAAAAATTTCTGACTTGGCAAATACACACCAGAAAGAGGTTAAAATTAAATGCAGTGTCGTTATACAAATTTGTATTCTTGTGCTGCGACGCTCAAATGGAAAAATAAGATTTATTATTTGTTGGTTATGGTTTAGCCTATTGCAGTGTGCAAACACGGTATTACATTGCTAATATTTATTATTTGATTTAAGTTTGGGGTGTGTATTTGCCAAGTCAGAAAATGTTTTTAAATTTAAAAAAAACGTGACTTGGCTTATGTTTTTACACTAGCGTTTTTGTTGGAATGTAACTTACTCTTTATAATTTACACAAGGGTATATTTTTGAAGTGAAACTAAAGGTCTAATTTATCCAATGCAGGTACCTGATGTTTGTCTGTCCCTCTCTCTATTCTCTTTCCCAAATCTCTCTACACGTTTAAATTTAGAAACATTTGACTTGGCAAATATACTTAAATTAAATGCAGTGTCGTATAAAAATTTGTATCATTGTGCTGCGACGCTCAAATGTAGAAATATTATGTATTATTTGATTTAAGTTTGTGGTGTGTATTTGCCAAGTCTGAAATTTTTTTAAACTTAAATTTCTTCGTCATTTGTATCATTGTGCTGCGACGCTCAATTTGTATCATTGTGCTGCGACGCTCAAATGTAGAAATATTATGTATTATTTGATTTAAGTTTGTGGTGTGTATTTGCCAAGTCAGAAATTTTTTTAAAAAACTTAAATTTAAATTTCTTTAATAAAATTTTATTTCTTTAAAACTTAAATTTCTTCGTCGGTGGGAGTTCAAATTAAACTAAATAAAATTATCTGGAATAAATATGTTTGCACTTTAGGTAACTGTAAAATAATATTACCAAATCAACCTCAACGAATGCTTTTAACCATCACTTTTTAGTTTTAACGTTCTCTACTAGGTAGCTCTAAGGCGATGCTTACAATTTTTAAAATATTTTTAATAGGTAGTTTTTCTAGTAGCATTAAAACCGACAAAGAACCAGATTTTTTCGGATTTTTTAATTTTTCTTTATTTTACAATAAACTCTACCTATGTACAAAATGTCTAGATTTTTTATAAGTGCCTTAGAATTAAAACAAAACTTCGGGCTCATATATCTTATGAACTACTATGGGTTGAGGTGTGAAATTTTTATTTCTGGATCAGTTTGTCATGAACTTTAAATTAAAATTAACTTTATAATCTAAGTATCTTTCAGTAGGATAATAGAGGGAGGTCCAAATTGCCGTGAGTTGGTTTCAGTAAAGTATTAATTTTACGAAAAAATTTAAATTTAATTGTGCTGATAGTTTTAGTATTTTAGTTAAACTAAACTAAAATTCAGTTCATTAGAAACCACTACCTTGGTTTGTTTTAATATTTAAATTTGTTTTTGAATCTACATCCACTTCTCAATTTAAATTTACTTTTGTATACAGTCTAGCTTTACAGTTTTTAGTTTTCAGTAATAAGTGGGATGCTATAATTGAAATCTTTATAAACTATAATGTAAAATTAGTTATAATTTTTTAACCCAAAGAAGAGTTATCGTGTATTGATAATTCATAATGAAATAGCTTAAAATCCACATACCACAGACACCATTACCATTGGTTGGCTAACTTTCCAATTATTGCGGTTATTATTATTATTATTTATTTATTTTTTTCTTTATTATGAATACATTTTACAGTGTATTCTTTCATTAAAATTTAAGTAAATTGGGGTTAATCAATTAATTAAATATATCTGACACAAAACGTTGCAGCTAATTAATGTTCCCCCGCTTCTTTTTTTCTTAGAAAAATATATTCATAAAAGTATCGATAAGGTCGTCCCATCATTTAATTGCACACATTATTATTATTTTTTTTTTTTTAAATTACATCTACAAATTTAAAATAACCTTATAGTCTAGGGAAAATATGATTTTACCTGGGCAAAATTGCTTCACGAGCCATTGCTTTGGTATTCAACTAAACTAACCTTGCTTTATATCCAAAATCAGACAAAATCCAATCATGGGAAAGTACCTATACCTAAAAATCGAATTCAAAATGGCTTTTGTTTTTATTAAGGGTAATGAAAGCCCAGCCATCCAATAAATGTTAGTTTATATAATACAAACAATGTAGAAAAATAAATTTTGAGTGTGGTTATAAGTTTAAATTAATTTAACTAACTTTTAGCTAACTTTTTATTTTTCTTATAGTTATAGGCTAGTCAAAATATACATAAAAATATCGAAATTTGCAAAGCGTGATGTAGCTCTGATTTTTTTTATATGTTGTTCGGACCAGTTAGGGTAGGGTGATCCTTTGTTTGCAGCTTCCAAAAACCTGTGCTAGATGCGCGGCTTTCACTCTGCGTTGATATGTTATAAAGCAAGGTTAGTTTAGTTGAAAACCACTTCAATTGCTCGTGAAGCAATTTAGCCCAGGTTGAAGGATATTTTTTTTTAGTTTTCCTAGACTATTAGAGTATAATGAAGAAATGCATTAGCTTGAGACCAAACTGAATTTTAATTCATTTCAAACTATTATTATTTAAAAAATTGTTTTTGCATGAAGCCGGCTTTTTTTGAGATTTTACATTTTCTATGTTCAATTTGCTAAATGATCTTTGATATAATGTTTAATTGGCTTCTATCGAAAGCAAAATTACAGTTCTTAACACTCACACAGTAACACGCAGTTTGACACGCAGTATTATAACGATATATGTTGTAAGATTTAATGCATGTTAAGATCTTGAGATACAAATGTAAGTGCATTATATCTTTTTTAAGATTGACTCGACTCGGACTATTGAAATGGTATTGATTAAAAATATTTCTTAATCACTACTCCTAAAAACAATTTTTAGACTTGTGTCTTAGAGCTATACACAATCCAGACTTTTTATTACTGTCGAGGACGCTATCCAAAACTGATTTTTTTTCCCTCTGATCTATTTTTAAATTCCGGTCGGACGCTCGGTATCCACTTAAACCGTAAAACCTCCGCGACAAGACCAAGCTCTACCCATATGATAAGACAAGCGACTATAATAATTTTTTGGACACGGACCAACTGATTGACAATATCAGGATGGGTTTTTTTTCGAGGGAGGTAGAAAATTGAATCACTCATAGCGCTAATGGTTCTGTCTTTTTTCCTAGGCACACCTTTATATAAAACTTTACTGGCATCTATCTACTTGAGAAAGTCTATTTTATTTCGTCTCGTTTCTGTTCCAAGTCGCGATCTATGTATATAAAACAAATTCCCTGTCTCTGTATATCATCTTCCCACTTTAAGATTTTTGTGTCTCTGCTCCAAATAGATTTGATAGTGATGTAAACTTACATCCCTGGACCGTAATAACTTTAGTTGTTGTGCTAGATAATACTTCCATGTTTTTTCTCGTTTCAAAGTCAGAATGTACCCCAGTAGACACTGTTTATCGTATCTCAGATGTTTATGTCGCCAGCTCCTCTGTTTTTTCGTCGTTCTTTGTTTGTGTTTATTCCTTGAAAATCTTGACTGTCTCTCTAAATCCCCCCTTGTCCTGAGCGGTATGTTTGTGTGACTGGGACATCTGTTTTAATAGATTTTTCTTTCCCCCTCACATCGACAAAAGACATTTACAAAAAATCGTGTAAAGCTTTCTTGTCGAACTATAAAACATATAAATAAACATCAGCTTAATGAAGATAAAGTTAACTGTGGACATTCGTCACTAGAACACTCACTGGGACATTCAAATTTCACATTCTGTCTTATTGAAACATTTATATATTTTTTATCTATTTTAGTTCCTTTCATCGTCAACTATTGTTCTAGTTTCATTCTAGGAATTATAATCTATCCCAGAAATAATATATAAATTATGTATACTATATATGTATTGTATACATATAACAACAAAAAGTCTCGCGTAAAAATTCGTGAGATCATAGTTTTAGCTCTACACGTTTAATATGAAAAATATTTTCTGACTTTGAAATTACGTAGCACAAAGAGGTCAAACAGTTTACTATTATTTAATTTATATTTTCTCTGTGGTTTATATTAAGATGTTTTTTTATAATAAAATGTTATCCAGTAAACAACTTACAACTTGACTTTTTGATTGAGCTCTATTGACTCACATCAGGTATTTTGCCCCGAACAACATTGACAATTTACCAACTAATTGGTAAAGAAGATTTCTAAAAAGCAACATCATGACTTCATAACAAGGTTTGAGGATATCAAAATGGAGGGATGAAATATTACCTTTTTTTAAAAAAAAAAAAAAAAAATCTTATTAATCACCCTTCAAGGGTGATTAGAAGACTTAAATTAAATACTAATAAATTTTCATTTTGTTTTCGAGCTTACCGATGGTGAAGGAAGATATGGTATCGTTTCAAAAATTCCAACACAGCAATCCGTTTCTGACATCAGGGAACATTTTTGGTTCCGTGCCATATCTTAAAAACTACTAGTCCAGAAATTAAGGTAGCCAGGTCATAATTAGCCCATTGTTGGTCCCATTTAAGTTTCATCCATATGCACCTATTTTTACTGGTCTTATATTACTTTGCTTTGTAAGTTTCATCGCACACCTATTACCCCAATTTTGAACCACTTCCCGTCATTCAATCTTCTCCAAATTTTGCACATAGAAACAACTAAGGTGAAGAATAACTACAGGAAAAAAAAAAAAAAAAAAAAAATTGTAGGTACATAAGACCAGTTTTCAAAAATGGAATTTTTATATTACTTATTTTCTTCCAAATGCACGCAAACATTCATTTGTTTTATATCTTCAAAAGTACTCATCTGATTTTTATGTAATTTTGATGGTTTATCAAAAGTAGCCAGCAGATAGTTCCACATTAATTTAGACCGTCTGCCTCCTTTAAATTTTGCTAAATTGGTACTTTAATTCATCTAGAAAATAAAAAACAAGTTTGACAGTTTAAAAACATACAATTAAAGTATTATTTACAATTATGTATGTATTTATAAGTATACGAAATAGTACGTGATAGCTATGCGCCACATTAATTGGCTGACTGGATACAAAGTTGTATATGACCATTGTCCATACGTCTATTTCTATCACGCTTTTTTACTGCGTAATTGCCAGTCAGAAAATGTGTTTAAATTTAAACTTGTAGAGTGACGCGGAAAAGAAACAGACAAACATCATTCACTTATATTGATATCAAAACAGGTCCCTAAGATTACCCAGCTGGGTCACATTTTCATATTGAACAGTTTTTGGATATGATGAAGTCAGTATTATTATGAACAATTTTTATAAATGTTAAAACTTTTTTGTATTCTTTTGCTGATTTTTTGGTAACAGGTGTCTTGTGGTGCGAGGAACATTGCTTTTTTTTATTAAAAAGTAAACATTAATTTAAATGCAAGAAAAATCGGCGAAGGATTTAGAATGAATGTAACCTTTAAGGAAGTTTTTTAAATCCCTGAAAAGAAGATTGGGAAATGGGTGGATGACAAATAGGCCGTTTTATTAACAGTGTCAAAAAAGGGTGAAAGGAAGAAGTAGAAGGGAGTTAATAGGGAAGATTGATAAGGGCTTCTAGATTTCAAGGGGTGGCTTGTCAAAACTTTAGGGGTGGGGTGGGATGAGTCGCTACGGTAGTGTCACTCAACAGGGTGATTTCAGTTTCCAACAGAGGGTAGTTTGGGATGTTTGACCCCCTTTAACTCTAACAGAGAGGGTTGATTTTGAGTGACATTCCCCGCTTTCTATTACCCCTTCCCCTGTCCTACGGCTATAAGGCCTCATCTTCTGATATTACACCCTTCCGTCTTGTCCTTTCTGAAATACCCCCGTTTAATTGATGGGCAGTTTTCCCCATTGCCCTCTCTCTCCGTTCCCCTGATGCTGGATTTGTGAGAGGATGGGACATATCATTGTCCATGTACTGCCAGGCAACCCCTTTAACTAGTTGATATTCACTTCTCCCTCGTTCCCCCTGTCTCTTACTTGTCGCTTTTGATGTATCTAACCCTGGGTCAAAATGAAACCGTTTTGCCGAAGATTAACATTGAATTAACTAAAACCAATCATTCTGATAGCTGATAGGAACCAAATCATTAAGGATTTCTTAAATGTCATTTCGAATGAACACAGGAGCATACCTTTGAGCCAATTAAATATTTACAGATTAAACTGCTTTGTTGTTGACTCCTTATTTGTTTACGCATAAGAGTTGCTTAAAGTATCATAAAACAATTCAAGTACATTGAATACGTCTCGTAGGTGTTCTTTTCAAAGTCCTTGAAATACGTTTCACTTTCTTTAAAACTTTTTAGCACATCTTCATTTTTCTCATGAGTCTAAAAGGAGAATAGATAACCTGATAGAATGGGGCTTCTATTTTATTACATACTAGTTTGTATGGTTTTAATTTTATGGTTTATAAACTACCGTCAATGATCATTGAAGTTATTTTACTAAGCGAGAATACCTAGATGCCCCAGTTTTCTGCATCTCTTCCCCTTATTGCTACACACACTCCTTTTTGATAATGTAATTTGCAAAAATTTCTTATTAATAACATTTTTGTTACTGAAAGTTTTATGTATTTCCGGAAAAAGCAGGGATATTTTCCTTCTGCGTTCCACCCTTGCCCAGAGTCTTATCGCACCCTTGTTTGCAAATTATCTTTTATTAATAAATATAAATAATATACTATGCTCACATCGCTTAAGGGAAGCCCTCTCCCAAAAGTATTAACTTCCTCATTTCAGAAAATCAGTCTTGGTTTATTCTTGGTTGTTCTTGGTTTGGTCTTGGTTTATTCTTATCTGTCACTCGGGAATAGTGTAGCTTTCTATCACTAGAATGCTTTTCAGAAAGGGATCAGTTGTTCCAAAGATTACCTCCTACAAACAAACTTACAATAAATTTTACCTTTTTATAATATTATTTTAGATTATTAAATATTATTATTCCAATCTTGTTCAATTAAGTGCAGTACTAATAATGTTTAAGTTCATTACAGTATTAATAGTAGTAGAAAATGTTTGATACACTAATAGGAATTTGGGTTTTATAAAGGACGTTAGCTAGTATTTAAATTACAACTACTTTGATTTTTTTTTTTTTTTTTTTTTTGTTAAAATGGATCTCATATTGTAAATTTTTAAAAAAAGAAATACTAAGAACAAGATTAAACAATGAGTCAATTTCGTTTCTTTTTCATACTATCTAAATTCACCTTTTAAAATTTGTAATAATTTATGCAATAAATTTGCCACGATAAAAATTTCCATTTGAAGTTTTTGCCGAGTTAACAGTCCTTGAGTGTTGAACCGTGTTCGTTTGATATATGTGTACTGTAGTTGTAAAAAAAAAGCAGAGAGGAATTCAACTTTGTGGAGACAATAATAAGTGTGTTGTGGTTTAGGGAAAGGGCTCAAATCAGTTGGAAAACAACAAAAGAAGGGTGCGGGCTCATCTCAGAGCAAAGAACAATCTGCCCTTGTCTTGTGTTAGCCGCGGCCTCTAGACGCCATCCAAACTACCAAACCGCTTTTCCACTAATGACAACAGCAGAGCTTAGAAGGGAGAGGAAAGAGCTTTTCATTAACTTAAACCCTTCATGTCAGTATGGATGAGAAATTCGATGAAAGGGAAAAATTCAAAGACCCATGTTTTTCTAACAGTGGCCAACTTTAGGGTCGACTCATCTACAATTCTTTCCCGTTTTTCACATGACTGTCGAAGGGAACTTAAAGAAAAAAAAATTGGGAGTGAAAGAATGTTTTTTTCCACCAATCTAATATCCTTCCTTTCCAAGTGGACAGTAGAGGAAAATTAATTGTCCAAACAAACTTTTTTTTTTTTAATTTGTTTCCATTTTCAGCTATAATTATGTTGCATTGTGAAACATATGGTTTATTAATATTGGAATAATGCATTAAAGTTTGATTCCTATTATTATAACATTTCATTTTAATCAAATGACAAACAATTAACTAACTAACTCTGAAGCGCAACAGCCCGTGTGCAGGACTGCAAAGGGGCTTATACAATAGTATAACAACTATACAATATAACGGATGACACGGTAGACCTTACCATTGTCATACACAACCATTAGTCGCTACTTCACTTAAGTGCTACCCATTTCTATAGCGATGCTGGGCGCCCAATGCTTTATTGATAAGATTAACTTCCAAACTGCTCTCCTATACGAACTACTATGACCCCCGAGAAACAATGATACCTTTCGAAGTTTTACCTTTGATTACTAATTAGGTGTGATAGTAAGCTTCTAATCTTTGATTAATTGTAAGAGGTGGTCATAATTTTCAGCAAACTTTCATAACTTTTTTTTTTTTTTTTTTTTTTTTTTTTTTTTTTTACGAGATAATCATAAGATAAAAAATTTGAATATAATTTAATAGGCTTATCTCGCTTAGAATGTATTCACATTTAATCTCTATAAGAATTTGAGATTGTGCCAGCTAGTAGGATATCAGTTTAAATTAATAGCGATTAGAAATTATTTTTACTGCGATACTTACATCATTTTCTATTATTATTTGCTGATTATTTCTCTGCTATTAGATTAATTTCATCAAATGCCTTAGACACAACCTAGGAAAGTTTAATGTCCTCGAATGTCCATATTTGTTCTTTTAAATGATTAATTAAATATTTTGAATTCTTTGAAAGTGAAGCCATTGTTACCTTTTTAAGATTTTGTAGAAAAGAAAGACTCTGTTGATGTCTTGTGCAGGGAAGAGCTTGAGTAGGTGGATGCCCGAGGCAGCAGCTCCTCATTCAACTACTCACGGTAAAAGCCACAAAGGAGAAATTCCCTAATTACCAAGCCCTCCGTCTTGAACCAACTTCCAAGACATTAGAATTAGACCATCAAAGGACCTTTTAGGCGTCCTTCTTCGCCCTTAAGGATATATAGGGGTTAGAGCTGCTCGTCTTGCCGCCACCAACAACTTCTCCTTAGTAATTAACCTTAAGGGCCTATAAAGCCGTTTCTCGCACGCCAACTCCTAAAGGGGGATAAACAACAAGACAACAAAACTAATATTAATCCGGTTTTGAAACTATGGCTGGCTGAGAGAGAGATACAAACCAAAGTTGGCAAAGCACTCGCTGAAGATACCCGGAGCTATAAATGCAATTTCGCGGTGAAAGGCATCGGGAGTTTCTGTGTGAAAATGTTTACAGGAGAAACGCCCTGGCTTCCAATTTTCCAGACATAATTATGAGAAGCCATTTCCCAAATTTTCAACTACGAACACTATGAAGGTCTTCTAACTTTGATTAATACAAAGAGTTAATATTTGAAGTGATATTTCAATTTATATTGAGGGCAATATTATTGTGTATTCATAATCTGAACGTGCCTAGAGAAGCTCTTGTCTTATAGTTTATAGCTAAGTACACAGTAAACTGAATAAACTGTTACTGACAAGTACCGAAACAACTTCACAGTCACCATTGAACTCTCTCATTCATTATATTATTTGTTCTATTATCTTGATTAACATAAGATTATTAATGAACATACATCTTTTTTATAATCATAATAATAAGGCATCCTCAAAAATGTTGGATCCTGGATGTTATAAAGCTGAAATGGCTTAAAGCTAAACGTTTTATTGAACAAAACAAACTTATCTTGAGGAGACGCATATCACACTAACTAATGATCGTATTGATAGTTGTGACGAGTAAAATATATATAAATATACACTACCCTACCCTTAAATTTTATAGAGCTATAGTTAACCTCTTTAATTTGATCAGAGTATCAATTTGATGTGTGAACATTCCTTACCTTTATGTAACTTTAAGGGACTTTTAGCAGGGTCGAAACGTCTCAAATGAAAAATTGATTACATCTCTATACACATCTTCTACCACCCATAAATTTTTAACTTTAAGTTTACAGATAAAATTAAAAATGTTTAGGATGTACAATAAAGACACAGTTGAGTAGTTTTGGAACTCTACCGTTCTCAGAAAATAATATCTTCTTTTTAATATACGAGACTTTCCTCTACTCTCCATTGATATTCTAAAATTCAGCTATCCTTGATCCCTAAAGAATCCAAGGTTTAACGATTGTGAAATCGAAGGTAAATGTACGAAGTAGATTCCTTACACTGAGTCCTGTTTATTTATTGGCTTAACTTCTTGATTGCTATCACAATCCGCATGATTTAAATTCAAACTGATTTGTTTCGTTGGTACAACGTCTTCTTAAAGGGTATAATTCCTATTTACTACATAAATAATGAGGGCAATGTGTTGAAACACTTGTCTTTTGAACATTGTTGATTGATAAATTCAATAAGATCGAGATTATGATCGTATACTTTTATTACAGACTAAAGTTGGCTAAGATCCGGTTGAAGATATATGAAGTTATAAGTGAAGTATAATAACATGGAAATTAAAGACCTCGGACAAACCACTTCTTTTTTACTGCTCTCAATAGCTGTTTTTTACTCTGGTCGTTAGTTATGATTTTTTTTTAAATTAATTGGTCAAGTCCTCGCTGGTGATACACATATTTGATAAAATAAATAAATAGTCATTATGATAATAAGAACATAATTTCTGCTACCTTTTCTTTACTTCTGTCCGCCATCGTTTCTTCCGAAATTAATTCTGATTAACTTTTACCTGGCCTAAGCTACGAAAGTAAATGAGTTTCTTATCAGGAAACACCTTTCAGATTTGAAGATACATCCACCCTGGCTTTAGCTTAGGAAAAGTCGGAAAGTTGAAATGATTATATACTTAATTTTTAATGTTTTGACAAATGTATAATGATGATTATGTACTTAATTTTTTTGTAAAATTTTGCATTATTTAATAAGTTATTGTCTGTTAAAAGATTGATTAAGTAAGCTGTGTATTCAGCAACTCATTATAAATTAGCAGCCTCATGTATGTTTTTTTTTTTTTTTTTTTTTTTTTTTTTTTTTTTTTTTTTTTTTTTTTTTTTTTTTNTTTTTTTTTTTGTAAATGTATTATGTTTCGATTACATCATCACTGTGAAACATGTCTCACCTCTCTGCGATTCGAACTCAGAGCCGAGAGTACTCTCATTGTCTTTTTCGATTAAATTATCTATATAAATTTAAGTACAAATAAAACTTTCTTTTAATTACATCAGCGCTCTTTAGAGTTAACGTATGAAAAACGCTATTTTCTTAATGTTGTTCTCCAACGGGTTGTTTTCCCTTAAAGTTTTACCTCACCTTACCAGTAAGCTTATTGTAAGTTTCAAAAGGGCACGTTTTTCTTATTCCGGTGCTTTCCACCCCCTTGTTTTATCGGCATTTCCACGTCCCTTATGTCCCTTCTCGAGGATGTATGGGTATCCCTTCTTGTCGGACTCTTAAAGGCGATAAGAGTGCGGGGCTTAGTCCTTAGGGCCATCAGTCCTGTGAGAACGTGACAGAGGCTACTAACCGCCTCTTTAACCTGCCCTAGCTAGCAGGGTATCACATGAAACAACAATGCCAAAAGACCTTCTCCTCCCACTACTTTAAAACTGTTTTCTACACTTCTCACGAGAGAAACGTCCGACATCGGTCAAACATAAATACTTTAACAAAATTAGAGAAAGGGGAAGAAACAGCACACTTTGTCCCCTTTTATTTCTTATTGAAGGAAAATTTCTTCTCCTAAACCACATTGAATTTTTCTCTTCAAAATATTGGCTTCTTCTTCATGACGTCCTCTCTTTCAGATTTAACTCATCTTTGATTCAGGACTTGTCCGATCCTTCGTCGTTAATTGTAGACTTTGTAAATTTTACCCTGCAGAATTGAAATAAATTTTGAAGTCATTCGGTTTCTTATGTAGAAACCTATCTATATGTTTATAGTTTATTGCATTATATTAATCGTATGCGTTTCAAAATGTCTGTGCATGTATATAAAAACAATGCGGTATCCAATAAATGCATTAATATTGATTGCTGTGAATGTTAATTTTATTAGAGTATAGAATTTTTGTCGATCTTGTGACTCCTTTTGTTTAGCTGTAACCGGCTCTTATAATGACCAAAGGCTGAAAGTTAGCTTTAAAATTGACCTTTAATGTGTGGAGTTCGTTTCTATCTTGCTTATAATTTTGTCTTGTTATCATTTTTTTTTACTTTTTGTGAGGGGCTCACACAAAATCTCTTGATATTACTACTCATTCACTTGTTTTTAGGGTTTCGTTGGTAAAACCAAAAAAAAAGAAACCCTTATAGTATCGTTCCTGTGTCCGTCTGTCACTCTGTACGGTTCCAATAACTTTTGAACCAAAAGAGATAAAAGCGTGAAACTTACCAGTATTAAAGATCGTTTTGACGCGAACACAGGAAAAATATAGAGAACTCAAAATAATCAGCTGTTCAAATTCAAAATGGCGGATAATTCACATCGCGAGAAAAAA